>BQNB010003679.1:852-87707 GCA_026074375.1 Tanacetum coccineum | reverse complement strand
CTCCTTTTTAACTCTAGATTAAAGATTTTCTCCGGCAAGCTGAAATCCCGTTGGAGTGGACCATTCACCGTTACCCAAGTCTTTCCATATGGCACCGTCAAGTTATCCCAAAACTCCGGGCCAAACTTCAAAGTGAATAGTCATCATTTGAAACACTACTTTGTAGGGGACATACCAACCGAGGTTGTCCCGGATCTCCTAACCTTCCCCAAGGATAATTAAATTCGGGGAATCGGGTCAAGCGTAGCGACCTTAAACAAGAGCTTCGTAGGAGGCACCCCATGCTTATCAGTAGTAGTATTATGTAGTAATGAATAAGTGTTTTTGTTTGAGGAGGCTTACATCTTCCATTACCCGTGTTTTGTGTGTTTTGTGTTGTATGTCCAGGATTTCCCGGATTGTGAAGACTCTCGTGCTCGCTGTTTCACCCTTCATCCACAAGAGTTTCACATCCTCAGCTTCATTTTGGGAATCCAGTATCTAAATCTAATCGACTAACGTTTTATCTTTTGGCACACTTAATAAACGACCTTAGATTTACGTAGGTACCCCTTTTAAAACAACGAGGATGATGTTTAGTTCTAGTATGGGGGGGGGGATCTTCAATTTGATTTTTCCTGTAGTTGTTGTTGTCACGTAATCCCGTTTTTACCACCAAAATTTTCGCAAAAATACCTAAAAATGAAAAATTTTAAAAATTTTCAAAAATAAAATAAGTGTTTTGCCGCAATTTTGACTTTCCCAATGGGTAGAATAAGAATAAATTTTGACTCGACCGGGCGTGTTGAGCCCTAGCTTTGTCCCTTAACCATTTAATAAACGAAAGTTTATTAGGCTAAGCATTCGCGGATCCTTTAATAGGGATTTTAAATTTGCGAAGAACGAAAAATGATAGTGTTATTTACAAGTAAGATGCTAAACAAGGATTATTTGGAAATCTTAAAAGCTTATAAGTGTAACTTGTCGCTTTTTCTCCCAGAAGCTCTTAACCTGACTAATAAACGTGCTTAATTTTGCCTTAACTTTAAACCGACATTTTCTAAAAAGAAGCTCTTTTTCAAAAATAAAATAAGTGTTTTGTCACAGTTTCGACTTTCCTAATGGGTAGAATGAGAATAATTTTTGACTCGATCGGGCGTGTTGAGCCCTAGCTAGTTCCTTAATTGTAAGCTAAGCTTTCACGAGGTGAAGAACAAGAAGTGATAGAGTTAAATATAAGTTTATGTGCTGAGCAAGATTCTTCTAAAACTTATATGAGTAACTTGTGGCTTTTTCTCCCATTAGCTTTTAATCCACCTAATCATACGTGCTCATTTCAATTCAACTAAGTCAATCGATGTTTTTAGAAAAAGCTTCAAATTTGTAACTTGATTCTTTAAAACGAGTTTTCTCTGTTCTTAGTAAATTGAAAGTTAAAATGCAAAAGAAGCATGAATGATATGTGAATGCAAAAATGCATGAATATTGAAATTATGCCAATTAAGCATACATTTGAGTATATGGAGCAAGTAAAAGATGTGTCGTGATATCCCACTCCGCTAACCACGAGGTGGGGGTTCAAACTAAGACACCTATCCTTAGCCATATTAGGAAGAAGGTGTTGATGTGATTTCCCTCTACGCTAGCAACGGGGTGGGTTTTCAAACTAAGAACACCGGTCGTTGGTTGTGATATCCTACCAGGGAGCGAGGCCTAGGTAGGTGTTCAAACTAAGCAACGCATTCCTAGCTTTAAAGAACTTATGATTATGATGATGAAGATGTTGCAAAAAGTTCTACAGTTAAACCTTCGTTCTTTAAAATCAAGTTACAAAGTCCTAATAAATTGTTGCTTTGAGTCGTGATTCATCTTGAATTACGACTATGAAAATAAGTTGATCTATGGTTGAGTCGAAATGAGTACACACATTTAAATCATATATCCATGTCGGGAGTTAAAAGTTCACAAGTCATAAGTATGAGTGCTTAACATTTAGACTTATATTGACAAATGATCTTGTTTAATTGCTTGGTTTGGAACTAGTGAAAAATCGGGGACGACGAATTTATCCTTCAGGACATCCGTAGATTATTCTATGGACGCTTCTCATTCTATGATCCTAGTGTTTATAAAATAAAGGAAGTCAAACAGGTAGTTAAGAAAAGAAAAAGGAAAATCCAAAAATATTAGGGATAGTTAGTGTACATATGAAAAATTGGTGAAAACGGGACTTGTCAAAGCTATTGATTCTTTAGTTCTCCTTGACGAACACTTTGCTACTTTTCGAGGTTATTAGTCGAGGGGGATTGAGATTCTTAGTTTTCGTAAATGTTTACTTCATAACATTGCGTGAGGACACGGCAATATCTTAGTATGGGGGATTTTAATATGTGCTTAATTACACATATTTTATACCCAATAAAACGAGCTTAAAAGACCAAAAACAGACAGAAATTGCCAAATATATGTTTGTTTTGCATTTGTGTTGTGCAGGAAACTGATATTCACAAAAGGACGAAAAACAAAGCCAAAATCGACAAAACTGGGCACGGAATGGAAAAGTGTGAAAAGACGAAGCCAAATCGAAGCCAAAAAGCCAATCAAGTCAAAAAGTCAACAGAAAAGTCAAACAGTCAAAGTCAAAGTCAACCCCGACAAAGTCAAAGTCAAGAGGAAGTCAAAATCAGAAGAAATATAACTAAAGGGACTGTAATTGCCAATTCCTAAAGTTATAATACTTGAGGGGACAAAACTGCCTACTTGCCCAAAAGCCCTCTTTCCCGCCCAACAAACCCAGGTACAACTTGGATGTCGTCCCATACCTTCTCCCCTGCAAAACCACTCAACCCCTAGCCAAAATCATTTCATCCACCCTACTACCCCCCCTCCCAGTTGTATAAATGCCATGTTGGCAATCCCTCACCCAAATCCAAAGCATTTCGATGGCTGTGATTGCCTCAAAAGAAGCACAAAAGAAATAAAAGGCTGGGATTTGCTTTAAAAATCTCCTCACACAACAAGCACACTTGGTTGAAGCTCTCTCAAAAGAAACACAAGCTGCAAGTCCAAGAGATGAAGCCTTCGGCTATAAATAGAGCCTTTTGTAAGCCTGTGAGGAATGTATGTTTTTATGTTTTTAATCTTAAAATAATTTAGCTTATTTTCAGTTTGTTTTAAGTAAATTACAGCTTCTACTTTCAGCTTTGTAACACTTTCAAGTTTTAAATGCAATTTGAGGTTTAAGTCAATTTACAATACCAGTGTTAAGTTTCTTAATCATATTGTTTTGTGTTCAAAAAGCTCTCAACACAGCTTACTTATAAGCTATTTTCATTAAGTAAAAATAAAAAGTTAAGTAGTTAAGAGAAAATCGCAAAAAAAAATCACTCTCAAATATACCACAACTTATTTTATAGATGATAAGCCAGTTCTGGATGGGCTTATGGACTCTCACTAGCTTGTTTTATGCAAGCTAGAGCTTGTAGACTTTTTGTTTGACCCTGTTTTGAGCAAGGGTGTTGTAAGTCTCTCTTTTTCTTATTGTTCTTATTTTCTGCAGAGTTGTTTTAGTGCTTATTTTGCTTATTTGTTAGTTGAAAAGTGTTCTGTATCACTTTCCAAGTTAGTACTGTCAGTTCATTTGATAAAACTGTTAGTTTCAAGTTAACACTGCTAGGCCATTTCAGCTTATTTAAGTGCTTATTCTTAATTAAAATTGCTCATAAGTGTCTTATTTTGGTAATAGATAATCTATTTTTAATTAATATAAAAAGAAAAAATGATTTTTGAAAACCTTAAGGGGTATTTTCAACTAGCAGTACTAACCCAAAGTTAGTACTGCTAGTTCACTTTTAGAACAGTACTAACTTAAAGCTACCAGTACTAACTCCAAGTTAGTACTGTTAGCCCATTTTAGCTTATCAGCTTGTTATTTCTGCTTATTTAAGATTTCCTTAGCTTTTTAGAGTAGATTAAACCATTTTCCTTTACTGTTTGCTTATTTAAGCTTATTTTCCTTTTTAAAGTGTTTTCAATAGTGTATCAGCTTGTAGCTTTTTAGCTTATTTGTCATTTTAGTTTATTCTGGTTGCTTATTCTTAGGTTTAAGTGCTTATTTTGGGTAGTTAAACTTCTATTTTAGCTTGTTTGCTTATTTATTGTTTCTTTGTGTTTTATTAGCTAACAAGTGCTAACATATTAAGCTACCAGTACTAACTCAAGCTAGCTTTTTACTAAGACTCCACAAGTTAGTACTGTTAGTTAATACTGGTAGTACTGTTGTTAGTACTGTTGTGTTTATCTTGTTAATTTAGCTCTTAATTGCTTTTTTGTATTGCCTTATTTAGAGTTAGTTTAGCTTATTTGATTTATCTTCAGCTTATTTAAGCTCTTTATGTCTTAGTGTAAAAGTTTTAAGTGTTTTTACCATTTCTAGCTTTTATAGTTTTTGTTCCAGCTTATTTTCTTTGCTTAGTTTTATGTGCATTTGCTTATTAGTATTCCATCAATCATTGTAGTCTTGTCATATTCAAGCCACCATCATCAATCGTCTTTCGATTTTCCGCTCTAGCCTCTGTTGGGACATAACGACCCAGGATGTATCTACGATATCTTCCGGTTTCATTTGCTCGTGCGTGATTCTGATCCTTTTGTGTATGTATTCTATATTTGGTATATTTATCCACATTTAAAGGTGTGAGTTCGTGCGAGTCACTTATCATCCCCAAACGGATGGACAAAGTGAGCGTACGATTCAGACCCTAGAAGATATGTTGAGGGCGTGTGTAATTGATTTTGGTGGTAGCTGGGATGTTCACCTACCATTGGCTGAGTTTTCTTACAATAATAGCTATCATTCGAGTATAAAATGTGCTCCGTTTGAAGCCTTGTATGGAAGGAAGTGTAGGTCGCCTGTTTTATGGGCTGAGATTGGAGAAAGTAGTTTGATTGGACCTGAATTAATTCAAGAAATGACTGATAAAGTCGTGATGATAAAGGAAAAACTCAAAGCAGCAAGAGATCGTCAAAAGAGCTATGCTGACAATAGACGCAAACCATTGGAATTCGAAGTAGGAGATCGAGTGATGTTGAAGGTATCACCTTGGAAAGGTGTAATACGTTTTGGGAAAAAGGGAAAGTTAGCACCAAGATACGTAGGACCATTTGAGATTCTTGAAAGGATCGGTCTTGTGGCTTATCGATTGAGATTGTCAGAGGAATTAAGTGGGATACATGATACGTTTCACGTGTCAAACTTGAAGAAATGTTTGGCAGATGATAGTTTACATGTGCCACTAGATGAAATAAAGGTTGACAAAACTCTTCGTTTTATTGAGGAACCCGTAGAGATAATGGATCGTGAAGTTAAGAGTTTGAAGCGTAGTAAGATAGCGTTAGTAAAGGTTCGTTGGAATTCCAAGCGTGGCCCTGAGTTTACTTGGGAACGCGAGGATTATATGAAGTCTAAGTATCCTCAGTTGTTTGCTGATCGTGCTGATACGTTGGCTAGTTAAATCTCGGGACGAGATTTCCTCTAAGGAGGGGATAATGTGACAACCATGACTTGAGCAGGTTAGTCAAACCGTTAGTGTTGACTTATGTGTCTGTTGCAAAGTATGGTTTATGTGATTCTATGTGTTTATATGTGTTTTTATGTGTTTATGAGGTATTGGTAATCAATCTATTGAGTGTGATCATCTCAATGAGATTAGAATGATGGGGAAATTTGTTGAGTTCATTTCGTTCATTTTTAATGACAAAGAAATGATTGTTGATAATTGAGCGTTTGCAAGTTAATTGTGTAAGTAAATATATACGTATACGTATTTTGTGTTAGTTATCTAAGATAGGTTTAGCGTTTAAGTGTTAGATTAAGAAAATGTAAAATTTCTATTTTTAGAAAGTTAGGTTGGAAATGAAAAGTTATTTTTAGAAAGGTAGTAAACTGCGTTAATACAAAAAGGTATAGTCAAATTAATTAAGGTTTTTATAAAAACTTAAGGTTTTAATTGTAAATATAAAATAAAAAAATAAAATATATATATATATATAATATTAGTCGGACCGAATTATAGGAAGAAAGAAAAAAAAAGAGTAAACTAAATTACAATCCTAATCCTAATCTAAAACCTAATTAGACTTAATCTATAATTCTACCTAGATGCCTATATATACTAAACCTAGAATCCCTTCCCTCCCCATACCTATAAGTCGACCGGCCATAAGGAGAAGAAAAAAAAAAGAAGACGAAATTTTTAGGGTTTCGCTTTAAGGTACGATCCGATCTTTTAATTCTAGTTCGTTTATTTTTCTAGTAACTTAGTTATGATGGATTAAGGTTTAAATTTAGTTTTATAAATTAGGGCATTTAATTTCCAGAAATTTTATGATATTATGATGTTAGCTTAATCATTAGATTAATTAGATTAGCGATATGAGCTATGCAGTTGGCTTAGATCACTCGAATTAGGTGTTTAATTCACTGCGGAAATTAGGCAGTTTTGTAACGAGCATAACTCGGTCATAAAAGATCAAATAAATAAGTTACAACATACTGGCAGATAACTCAAGAGAGTCTACTTCTAGAAAAGTCTCTCATAAGTTTTTAGGTCGGTGATGTGGGTCAATGGATCATTTACAAAATCAGTGTGTAAAACAGTGACGAATTTCAGTTTTGGTTTTGATGTTTCTAAAAATACTTAGACACTGAGTTAGAGGCTCTAAGTCACGTGGAAGTTAGTTCATATATTGTGTGTGACCTCAGAATTTTTGCCTAAGGTCATAGTGGGGTTTAAGTTGGGTAATTAATGCCATACTTTTAGAAGGTCAGATTCTGGACGAATTTTAAACACTTTGGATTAATGAATTTCTAAGGGGTATTTATAAAAGGGTAGTGACTTTGGGAGAGCTATGAGAGGTTCATAGGATATATATGTAGCATGGTGAATTTTGTTTTGAATTATGGGAGTGTTTAAGTAGTGCGTTTAGGGCACGCAAGTGAGAGTAAATTCTGCTTAAAACCAGAAAGTTTAAAGAGTAGCATTTAAGTATAAATGAAATATGTAAGAATGGGTAACGGTTTTAAACATCCCAGCTACCACCCAAAATCAATTACTCACGCCCTCAGACATATCTGTCTAGGGTCTGAATTGTTATGTTCACTATGTCCTCTCCCGTTTGGGATGATAACCGTACTCATATCCAACCTCGTTCCTAATGCTTTTTGCACAGTCTGCCAGCAATGCGACGTAAATCGTCCATCTCTATCCGAAATAATCGACACTGGAACTCCATGTCTCGCGACTATTTCATCGACATAGATCTTTGCCGAATCTCTCATACTATGCTTCTCTTATAGCAGGGAAATGAGCTGACCTAGTCAAGTCTATCGACTATAACCCAAATCGAGACATTTCTACTTTTACACACATGAATGTAACTTAGTGAAAAAAATCCCATAATGATCTATCCACTACCATTCACGTATCTCAGGTTGTTGCTACAAACCCAAAGGCCGTTGATGCTACAGCCTTTACCTTTGAAACAAAGACAAACACTTACTAACATAAGTTGCAATATACTCTCTTCATTCCCGGCCACCATACCTATCTCGAAGGTCATAGTACATCATATCAGCCTCCCGGATGCACAGAAACATAGTCTTGTGAGCTTCGTCCTAATTATCCGTTTCTCACGTCTCCATCAATGGAACCCATAGTACGGTCCATAAAATACAAACTCTCACCCTCCTTCTTTTCCATCTGCTGATCTAAGCCATGCAGATTCTCCATAAGTATATTCTCTTGCCTAAGCGCCTCACTTTGGGCTACTTGTATCCTTTCTCTCATTCCAATTTGAACAGTCATTGCTAGGGCCCTTACACGCCTAGGTTTCAACCGTTCCTTCCTACTAAGTGCATCAGCCACAACATTCGCCTTACCAGGATGGTAACGAATCTCGCACTCATAATCACTAAACAACTCAATCCATCTTCTTTGCCGCATATTCAGTTCCTTCTGATCAAAAATGTGTTGAAGACTTTTGTGATCGGTATAGATAACACTCTTAGTACCATACAGATAATGTCTCCAAGTCTTAAGAGCAAACACAACAGCTCCCAGTTCCAAGTCATGCGTCGTATAATTCTTCTCATGGGTTTTCAGCTGCCTCGATGCATAGGCAATAACTTTGCTTCTTTGCATGAGTACACAACCCAATCCTTGGTTTGATGCATCACAATAAACCACGAAATCTTCCACTCCATCAGGTAGTGTCAATATTGGTGCATCACACAAGTTATATCTATTCTAAAGTTTTGAAAGACTTCTTCTGCTCTACACCCCACACATACTTCTGATACTTCTGAGTTAACGAGTAAGAGGTTTAGCAATTTTGTGAAAAATTTGCTATAAACCGTCGATAATAAACCGGCTAATCCCAAAAAATTATCGAATCCATCCTAGAAGGCGTCGTAGGGGTTCTTCCAATTGTTTTACTGCTTCCTATTTTGCTTGGTCTACATGTAATACCATTCTGGTTAACAACATGACCAAGAACTGCACATCTTTGCAACCAAAATTCACACTTGGAAAACTTGGCATACAGCTTCTCCTTCCTTAACATTTCCAACACCAGACCCCAAAATGAACTTCATGTCTTCCGTTCGCTTGAGTAGATTAAGATGTCATCGATGAATACAATAACAAACTTATCTAAGTACGGTTTACAAACCCTGTTCATCAGATCCATGAAAACTGCAGGTGCATTGGTTAGCCCAAAAGGCATAACCGTAAACTCAAAATGTCTGTATCGTGTTCGAAACGCCGTCTTAGGTATGTCGTCTTCATGCACACGTAATTGATGATAACCTGACCGAGAAGGTCTATCTTGGAGAAAAATCGTGATCCCTTTAGCTTGTTCCGAACAAATCATCAATCCCTTGAGAAGAGGATAACGATTCTTAACCGTAAACTTGTTCAGCCTCTATAATCTATGCACATGCGAAGCAACCATCCTTCCTTTTTAATAATATAATACCTGGCGCACCCCAGGAGAATGACTAGGTCGTATGAAACCCTTGTCTTGCAACTCTTGCAGCTGCCTAGACAATTCTTCATCTAGAAGGCGCTAAACGATATGGAGACTTCGCAATTGGCGTCGCTCCAGGAACTAGTTCTATGCGAAACTCCACCTGCCGTTGCGGAGGCAATCCTGACAAGTCCTCTGGGAACACATCCTCAAATTCCCGTACCACGGATATGTCGTTCAACTTTGGTTCGTCCTCCTTTGCACTCTTCAATGCTTTGGTGATTCCTACAGCCCGTTCTCCATGTACCCTAAGGATCCTACCATCCTCTACGGGTATTTCTACTACCTTCTCATGACATATTATTACAGCCTTATGTTGGGACAACCAATCCATTCCCACAATCACATCAAAGCTTCCATGACCCAAAGGTATCAAGTTTATGCTAAACAGGGATCCTCCTAGTTCTAGTTTGCAGTCACGGATAATTCTATCCACTTCTACTTTCTTACCATCAGCTACTTCTATCACATAACCAGGATTCACAATGCTAGGTCTCACATTAAGTAGGGGCGCAAATTCAGTAGATATGAAACTAAAATCGGCTCCAGAATCAAATAATATGGTAACAAAGTGATCATTCAGAGAGAACGTACCCGTTACAACGTTAGGATCCTGGACCGCCTCCATTGCATTCACATTCACGTTGTAAGCTCTTCCTCTAACTTGGTTTCCATTGCTTCGGTTATTTCGGCTGCCCTCCAAAGCCAATTGATTTCCAACTTGTCCAGGTGCTCGATTCAACTTGGGACAGGTATTACGGAAATGATCTGGACTACCACACTCATGGCACACTCTCGGATTGTTATTCATTCTTACAGCATTTACTGGAGCTACTTGCCTAACCGGTGCCCGACAATCCCTGACAAAATGACCCGGTTTCTGACAATTGAAGCACAATCTGCAGAATCCATTTACTGGGTGATGAGTAAAACACTTGTTACACTTAGGAATTGAGTTCCCGGCTTCATTTCTAGCAGGAGTTGTTGCCACGAACCCAGTTCCCGTCTTTGCCCTCTTGTTGTCTTTCCAAAATCCTCCAGTCTTACTAGGCTCATCCACTCCCTTTCTCTTATCACTACCCTTTGTCAATGTACCACAACTGACTGCTTCGTCAGTAAGAATTCCAGCCCTCAATATTGTAGTCTGAATAGAAGTTGGTTGGGTTACCCGAAGCATTCTTCTAATCTCAAGAGCCAGTCCAGCAATGTACCTCTTAATACGAGATGACTCAGGTGTAACTAAATGTGGGACCAACTTGGCCAACTCATGAAATCTATCTGTGTAGGCAGCATGATTAGCTCCTACCATCTTGTGATTCCAGAACTCATTCTCCAACTTTTCCATTTCATTACTTGGGCAGAATTCTTCAACCATTAATGCTTTAAAATCGTCCCATGATAAAGCCATTGCAGCCACACGTCCTCTTGCTTGACATTGGGTGTTCCACCAAGTCAAGGCCTTATTTACTAGTGAGCTGGTAGGATATCTCACTTTTTGGTTCTCGGCACATCCACTGTTATCAATTACATTTTCCATTTTCTCGATCCAACAAGTAAGCGCTATTGCACCACCTTTCCCATCGTACTCCTTGGGATTACAAGATTGGAATGTATTATAAGAGCATCCGTTGTTCCTATCATTTCCATTTCCACCACCGTTATTACCATTATTAGCATTGTTCGCATTGTTAGCTACTTGAGTGATGATGGCTTGTAGTTGCTGTGCGATGACAGTGGCAACGTCGGGATTCTCGTTGTTGTTGCTACTGCTAGGACCACTTCGTCGGTTTGGAGCCATTTTCTATAGGATATAAAAATTATATTCATTAGACGATATAATACAGATCAGAATCTCATCATACAAACAATAACCATATGCATGCATACTACACATCAATAATAATCCATGTAATCATACTTGCAAGTCCACTTGTGTCGTGGCGCATGTATAATTATATTGGCCACCATAATTATAGATGCCCCCTTTCACAGTTGTACTCCCTCCTATGAAGACACTTCATTCAATTAAATACATCACATAGCACCTTGAAACAAATAAACCCAACACATAACACAAAGAAAAATCCTAGCAATCACTTTTATTAATAATACTTAAAATCCAACATCGAAAATAACATCCCTAATATGGCTCCAAACGCCAAAAAAAAACAAGACAAGCTAAGACATAACAACTACTTGGAACACCATGGACAATGATAAGACGCACAGTCACGATCATCTTTAATGGTCTTCTCCCATACAAGCTTGCTACTTGCAGTAGACTCAAGATCTGAATCCACTTCATTCCTTTCCACTTCATCCTCATCCTCTACTAACCATCCATTCATGTTACCACTTGATTGGGGTAGCCAACGTGGTGCAAACTCATTCCTGTGACTCCTTTGCTGAAGCTGTGGATGATCTACAAATCCATACAGGTTGCGTTCCCTTGGTCGTTCCACTGACTCTTCTTCTGACGTTTCGTACCCTTGAAATATTCCCGGAACTCTGGTGATAGTGCCATCCTTGGCAATTATCTTAGTCTCAAACTCCTGGATTGTTTTTCCCTCAACCTCTTTCAACGTCATCTTTTCTTCAACTTTACAAGGCCACATAGCAATGGGAACTCGAATCTTGCGATTACCCCGTCTGATTTTGTTAATCCTCCTACACCCGGTCGCAAAAGCCACTGAAGCACGATATTTTCTACGGATTGGAGGAGACATACTACAATAGATCACGCAACATAGACTATATCAGGACACCGATCTCAAAATAACAAAGAAAACTGAACTTATATATATATAGTATATAGTATAAGGTACTTTATAAAACTTTGGGAAAATAAGCATAATTAGTATATACTTACACATAAGCCCTAAATGCATCTATATGAGGGACCCTTAAGCTATAGTCTAGGCTCAACCACCTAGTTCTCTATAACCATCAGCTCTGATACCAATCTGTCACACCCCGCCAAGGCGGAAACGCGAGGCGTAAACAAGAATGGATATCGTCACAACACATGGTGTCTCTATAGAGAATACTAAAATGAAAACTAAAGTAAAGCAAAGACACATAGTGTCATAACAATACCCAAAACCTAACCAAAAATCCAAAAGGCGTCTTTATTGATGAAACAGAAGTTCTCGCCAATAGAAAGACATGCAACAATTATCCAAAGTCAATCAATGCAAAAATTCAAGACAAGAAATAAAAATCTTCATGACATCCTATGGTCTCTTACTAGCCACTTCTTTCAATCTTATTTCCATCACGCTCACCTGAAAATGATGCTTAAAACGTCAACACAAAGGTTGGTGAGAGTCATAGGTTTAAGACTCACATTATAACTTTTTCAAAACCAATTACTGCGATTATCAAAACAATATAGGACAATTATGCTAACATGCAATGCACATACTGGGTAGGAACGTTACCCACGATCCATTTCAACAACTGGGTAGGAACGTTACCCCCGATCCATTACAACAATTGGGTAGGAACGTTACCCCCGATCCAATGTCACTTACGCACCTAAAAGTCTACCGCTGAAGCTTATAATTAGGCCTGGACCCCAAATAGGTAGGAACGTTACCCCCGATCCAATGGGTAGGCGTACCCCTCCGATCCAATTCAATTACACTTTCATCGTGCAACAATAAGTCATATAACAGTCACACATTGTCCATACTCAATTTACACATAATCACAGCAATTCAAAACCTTTTAAAACACAAGCATCATTTCCATCCCAATTTAAAACATTAAAAAGCGGGACTATGAAACTCACCTGATGCTTAGCTTCCAAAAGGATCCAACAAACCCCCCCCTTCACAAAATTTCACGAACCAATCAAAACAATTTAAACACATTATAAGCTACATCAATTCGGGCATTCAACCCAATATGAAGTTAGCCCACACCAATGATGGATATCTAACTTATTACTACTGCTCTCTACTTGTTTTAATCCTTTTCCAACTCCTACACATATCCTTTACCCTTCAATGTTACGTTTTAAACTTTCTGGTTTTAAGCAGAATTTTACTCTCACTTGCACGCCCTAAACGCCCTACTTAAACACTCCCATAATTCAAACCAAAATTCATCATGCTACATATATGTCCTATGAACCTCTCATAGCTCCCTTAAAGCCATTACCCTTTTACAAATACCCCTTAGAAATTCATTAATCCAAAGTGTTTAGAATTCGTCCAGAATCTGACCTCCTAAAAGTATGACATTGGTTAACCAATTTAGACCTCACTATGACCTTAGCCAAAATTCAGGGAACACAAACAATATATGAACTAACTTCCACGTGACTTAGAGCCTCTAACTCAATGTCTAAGTATTTTTAGAAAAATAAAAATCAAAACTGAAATTCGTCACTGTTTTACACACCGATTTTGTAATGACCATTTGACCCCCTTCCCGACCTTAAAAACTCATGAGGCCGACTTTTCTGGAAAGTAGACTCTCTGAGGTTATCTCCAGTATGTTGTAAATTATTTATTTGATCTTTTATGATTGAGTTATGCTCGTTACAAAACTGCCTAACTTTCTGCAGTGAGTTGAACATCTAATTCGAGTGATCTAAGCCCTAACGCATGATCTTATTGCTAATCCAATCGATCTAATGATTAACCCATCATCATTATAACATAAACATTCTGAAAATTAAATACCCTAATTTATAAACCCTAATTTAAACCCTAATCCATGATACACATCTCCACCACTAGAGCTAAAGAGTAACAAGTTTATAAAGGTAAAATGGGTTTTTATAATAAGGCTTAGGGATGATCATTCTACAATCTTTCACCAAAAGTACCACACCAACAAGGCAGCTAAAGCACACATACATGGCCGTAACGACAAAATAGACATGTGTGTTCGATCATATCCTCATTCGAGTTTAACCAAGGGTTAGGATGAAGAATGATATAGGGTAAGGATCTTCTAACTTTCACCAATAGTAATAAGCCAACAAGGCAGCTGAGACATGCATACATGGCTGTAACGACGGAATAGACATGCATGTTCGATCACATCCTCATTCGTGTAAAACCCATGGTTAATGATTAGGAAAGGAAAATAAATTGTTGTTAAATAAAAATTACGAAACAAATAGACTAAGTCCAAGATACAAGTTGCTAGACACTTTTTTCCCGACCGTTACCATGATTAAGACACAACTATATACAAACGTCTTGATCATAGATCATAAACAACTACCAAAGTTGGCGTTCCCGTAAGGGTCAACTTCCCAATCATCCCGTACTTTACATACTTTTACATGACAAGTGGCGATATCTACCACTTTATACAAAACTTTACATCGTTGACTTATAGACGTATCAATGAATAATCAATCCTTCGTATAGTTCATTCGGTCTAAGTTTTTGCGAAATGATTATCTCCAAACTTTCCTCCATTTTTTGTTACGATTTTTCTAATTTTTTGTTTTTTATTTCATTTACTAACTACAAAACTCGGTGTAATTTCACCATCTTTACGATCATAATAACTCTGGATAATTCCTTCGATAATTCTTTATTCTTCGGACGTACCATTAATTGTGTTGGTAGTAAAAATACATGAGTTTTGACTACTTTATACATTCCCATTTGCAATGTGCAAATTCTTCCCAACCACACCAAAGATAGAAAATTGACACAAGACTCGGGAAATACATACTTTACACTTTAAGCAGCTAGCAACTGATAAATGGACTTCATCTAACAGGGTAGGCTAATGTGTAAAGGTGTAACGAAACAAATAGTTGGTGTTATTCCTAAAAGATTGGCTCTATTGGTTTTTCTAGGGGTATATTACTCTTAAGATGAGAGTAAACAAAGGGTTTATACGGGATTTAACTAACCAGCGTAGTTAGTTATAAAACAACATATAAAGGCTTTTTGGGTGTAATCCTTGAAATTTACCAATTTAAACAAGTTACTCCATCTATATCCATAGTACTCATCACTGTGATCTCGAATAGATATACCAAGCCAAGTTCTAAAGTCTATAACATCGCCGACACACTCATATTTTTGTATGGTTGATTACAAATTGCGTTTTACATATATATTTATATATCTCGCGATGAGATACAATACTTGGTCAAATTTTTGGGCATGAACACTCGCTATAACTTGGTTATACACTCATATGCATATCTCACGGTGAGATACATCAAATTGGTTTTTTACTAATGGATGCAACAACTATTACTTTTACTACGAATAGTATGGATTAGATTAGTTTGCATGATACTGTAATCACTTGGAGGGTGAGAGCGATTGTTATGAAATAGAATATATTGGGATTGACATTCCACTTGTTCAGGTGATTAGCTATCACTGGGCAATACGATCGTTATAACATGTGGATCCACGTTTGGTTGAGTCTTTAGGGCCAACAATTACAAACACATGAACATTTTCATAAATGCCCGGGGGTTTCTTGGAGGGGACACCTATGATGGGTACATATTATTTTCATTAATGCCCAGGTGTTCTTGGAGGGAACACCTACGATGGGTACACTCTTACTGTGCCTTGAATAAAGTGGCATACATACAAGTCTACGTCACAGTTCAATACACTTTGGTAATGGTAATCATGGTTTGATACACACTTAAACATTTACGTTGCCTTGAATAAAGTGGCAATACATACTTTGAACAATTGCGGTCCAATTTTCATACGTACATTTTGTGACTACTTGGGGATTGAAATGGTCATGCATATTTTACAACTCTTTGAATTATGACATTCATACATACATTTTGTGAAACACACAAGGTTTGAAATGGTCATACGTAATTTATAGAACTTTGGTTCAACATTGTATTTACAAAAACCTATGAACTCACCAACTTTAATGTTGACACTTTTTAAGTATGTTTTTCTCAGGTGAATTAGATGCTTAGCCTACTTGATGCTGCACTAGAGTCTAAAGTTGCACCAAGATGTCATTCATGATTTCTACTTACATACAAATGATCAATCTCGTTGGTTGTTTTAAGCTTTCATTGTGATGCAATTACTGGACAAATGTTATATACAAATTTCAAGGAAATCAACGAGATTACTTTTCAACGACACATTTAGGGTCGTTCTCTTGTATTAGCGACTGTTAATATGTAGTAACGCATCCCGGACACATTTCCGCTGCGGACATTTTTGGATGGTGTTACGTTGGTATCAGAGACAATGTATGATAGAGAATCTAGGTTGCATATTTTACCTAGACTATAACCGTTTTCACAAGCCATTGCATCCACAAGCAAATAGTTTCAAAGTGCTCTACACTCTAATTGCTTACTTGCTTAGGTTACTGGTTACCTTAAGTCGCTTACATGACATACTTATTGAGATTATTATATGTTTTCATTCCTTTTGCGAACATTCGTTTGTTTATTTGTATAATAAGTTATTTATATAAATACTATTACATTTCTTAAGACATTGTAAGTGTACAATTGTTTATTTTACTGCTTTGACATTGTGGGTTGCACAATGTCTCACTTTTACTGCTTAGACATTGTGGGTAGCACACAATGGTCTCACTTCATTCTCAGACATTGTAAGTAGAAATGGTCTTCTTAAGAAGTTTTTGTCCAACTTAATACTTTATACAATATCGTTTTACGCGAGGCCGTCATAATTTTTGTTTACATAGAATTATGTATGAATCTAAGTATACTCAAGACTTGTATGGGCGGGACTTGTAATATGAGGATTGATATGTTGCTATGTTAACAAAACCCGTCACAGTTCGGTTTAAATAGAATTATGTGTGAATCTAAGTATTACAAGTCTTGTATAGGCAGGACTTGTAATAGGAGGATTTATATGATGATTGCTATGTTGACTGGTTCATCGAGACCTTTACCTTGTTTACTCTAACCGAGTACTAATTAACTATCTTGAACTCTATGTCGATTTCCCCTGATAGTTTACTCCCCGTCCCCGAAGACGAGTTTTAAACACTCGTCCCATACTCATTAGAGCACATGCATCGTCATGTCATCAATCACCTTGAAGGTTAGGTGAGTACGCGTATTGCATTGGAAATTATTAAGTAGGATGATTTATAATCTCTTTAATTGAAAGGATTGGTGTCACACCCCGCCAAGGCGGAAACGCGAGGTGTAAACAAGAATGGATATCATCACAACATACGATGTCTCTATAGAGAATACTAAAATGAAAGCTAAAGTAAAGCAAAGACACATAGTGTCATAACAGATACCCAAAAACCTAACCAAAATCCTCAAAGGCGTCTTTATCGATGAACGACAGTTCTCGCCAATTGAAAAGACAGCACAACATTATACAATTCAATCAATGCAGGGAAATTCAAGACTATAGAATTAGAAATCATTCATGCATCCTATGTCTCTTACTAGCCACTTCTTTCAATCTTATTTCCATCATGCTCACCTAAAAATGATGCTTAAAACGTCAACACAAAGGTTGGTGAGAGTCATAGGTTTAAGACTCACGTTTAATAAAAACCTTCAAAACCAATTACTACGATTATCAAAACATTTAGACAACTATGCAATTTATGAACTTATGAGGATAACATGCTATTTTCCACTACTAGGTAGGAACGTTACCCCCGATCCATTTCAACAACTAGGTAGGAACGTTACCCCCGATCCATTTCAACAACTAAGTAGGAACGTTACCCCCGATCCATTTCAAACAACAGGTTGGAAAGTTACCACTTCCTTTCAACAAACTAGGTAGAACGTTAACCCGATCATAATGTAATCTTACGCCACCTAAAAGATCTACACCAGCTGGAACTTTATACTGTAGGCTTTGGCCCAACACATCATTGGAGTATTATTTCAACCCTTCAGTTGGATTTGATTGAGTAGTAAAGACCACTCACAACCGAACTAATCACATCACAAACTATTCCAATTGATCACTAAGCCATGGAGCCTTTCCACACAATTCAGTAGGTATTATTTTAACCCTTCAGTTGGTTTGAGTTGAGTAGTAAAGACCACTCCCAACCGAACTATTCACGATATCATTAAAAAGTAGCAATAATTCACAGCAACTAAACAGTTTAAGCACATAGCATCATTTTCACCCAATTGAATCATAAGAAAAAAGGGGCTATGAAACTCACCTGTACTTAGCTTCAAAACAGATTAAATTAAAACTTCATATAATCTCAAGAACATTAAACAATTAAACACAACATTAGATACCATCAATAGGCATTCAACACCAATATGATTAACCTTAACTATGATGGATACCTCAGGCTATCCTATCCTGTCTCTATATCATTTAAAGCCCTTCTAACTCATTCTTTACATGTTTCATTATCTTAAAATGCTAACTCCTTAAACTTTCTGGTTTTAAGCAGAATTTTACTCTTACTTGCGCGCCCTAAACGCACCACTTAAACACTCCTATAATTCAAACCAAAATTCATCATGCTACATATATGTCCTATGAACCTCTCATAGCTCTCCCAAAGTCACTACCCTTTTATAATTTTTTACACCCCTTAGAAATTCATTAATCAAGTGGTTAAAATTCGTACTGAATATGACATTCTAAAAGTTTCGGCAATTAATAACAACTTAGGACCCCCTCTATGAACCTTATGCCAAAAATTCAGAGGTCACACAAAATATATGAACTAACTTCCACGTGACTTAGAGCCTCTAAATCAGTGTCTAAGTATTTTTAGAAAAATCAAAACCAAAACTGAAATTCGTCACTGTTTTACACACTGATTTTGTAATGACCATTTGACCCACTTCCCGACCATAAAAACTTATGAGGCCGGACTTTTAGAAATTAGACTCTCTGAGGTTATCTCCAGTATGTTGTAAATTATTTATTTGATCTTTTATGACCGAGTTATGGCCTCTACAAGTCTGACTAAAATTCTGCAGTGAACTTTATAACTAGTTTTTTTATTTTCTTTTTTTATAAATATATTTTAAGGTGATCTAGCCCTAACACATGATATATTGCTAATTTATTAATCTAATGGCTTAATCTAACATATTATATCTTATTATATCTTAAACTTTCTGGATATTACAAACCCTAATTTATAAAACTGAATTTAAACCCTAATCCATCACATTTTGATTACTAGGAAAATAAACAAACTATAAATTAAAGATCGGATCGTACCTTAAGATTAAACCAAAAAAAAAAATCATTTCTTGCTTTCTCCTTCTTTGGCCGGTCGAACTAGGTATGGGGAGGGCTAGGGATTTTAGTTTTGTATATATAGGCATCTAGGAGAGTCCTAAACTAACTCTAAATAGTTATTAGATTAGGATTAGTATTTTAATTCTTTTTTTTCTTTTATCCTATACTCGGCCGAAAATATATTTATATATATATATATTTTTTTTATTATATATTTACAATTAAAACCTTAAGTTTTTATAAAAACCTTAATTAATTTGCCTATACCTTTTTGCATAAACGCAGTTTACTAACTTTTCATTTCCAACCTAACTTTCTAAAAATAGAATTTTTCCATTTTCTTAATCTAACACTTAAACGTTAAACCTATCTTAGATTACTAGCACAAAATACGTATACTTATATATTTACTTACATAATTAACTTGCAAATGCTCAATTATCAATAATCATTTTTTTGTCATTAAAAATGAACGAAATGAACTCAACAAATTTTCTCGTCATTCTAATCTCTTTGTGATGATCACACTTAATAGATTGATTACCAATACCTCATAAACACATAAAAACACATATAAACATATAGAATCACATAAACCATACTTTGCAACAGACACATAAGTCAACACTAACGGTTTGACTAACCTGCTCAAGTCATGGTTGTCACAAGTCGTAAATTTCCATTTTGACAAAAATCACTTAAGGTATGTATAAACAAATCATTAAACATGATTAGTGATCAAAGATATATCTTTTTATATTAAACTTTATATTTTTACAAACGTAATAAAACCTTTTTATAAAAATAAAAATATACAAAATACTTTTATTAATTAAAAAATTGTTTAATTTATTTATATAAATTCAAAAACTGATTTTCCCCCTAAGACAGAAAAATCTAGACCAGATAAACAGTTTCTCACTAAAAGGCAAAAAGAAGAGCGTCTACCTAAGGACGACCCCCTTATAGGTAGGACGAACCCCAGATATATATGGGACCATGGGACCAGCCCCAGGAGACATTGTTCTCTCTATTTCCTATAAATACTGCATTATTCTTTGGCATTAATCTTTTTGCACATAGTTTTAGTCTTCTTTCTCTCTCTAAATCCTTCTACATCTCTCTAAAACCTTTGATCATAACTTGCTTAATCTTGTTATAAATGATCCAATCTTTCCTTGTTTATTCTTCCCTTAAGTGCAAGAGAAGAACACTCGTATTCGCCAAGAAATGAAGTGTTGTAGAAAAGTGATTCTCTCCTATCTTCTTCTAGATTTGATCTTTATATTTTCATTCTTGTGTATTTGTGGGATCCGGATAGTGTATACATCCGAAAGTAATGATTGTGTGTCGGTTAGTATTTTAGGCCTTAAAATACGCTAGTGAAGTGGTAGATTGGTTCTAGCGAAGATTAGGACTCGACATTTAGCTTAGTGTCAGAAATTGGTATAAGCGACGTGTAACGGTTTTCTCCGCCTAAAGGGAGCTTATTGACATAGTGAAATTTCAAGTCGGATACTCGGGGATTGGAGTAGGGAGAAGAAGATCTTCGTAGCGGAACAACTATAATTGTTAGGAATAAGAAAAGTGTTTATTATTAAATAGAATTTATCATTGTAAAATATAAAGTTTAGATAGTAATTATAATGTAATAAAGTTTATCTTTGTCAAAGGTAATTAAAGTTGACCAAGGTTTGACTAAAGTTAGAAAAATAGATAGGTATGAACAATAAGTATAAATACCCATCTAGGAGGGGTATTTATATAAGAGACTTCATTTGAAATCTCACTTCTCCCTTATCCATTCTATTTTCCCTTTTGAATGAAAACTTTAAAAATGATGAAAATATCTCTCTAGCACCTCTCCTCTAAATTCTTTAACTTTATATGATACTATAGTACAAACATGACATATAACAAGTGGTATCTATCGCTGGTAGAGATCTAGTTTGTGTTTTCGTGCATCAAATCGAGCTAAATTATGTGATTTTTCGATCATAGAGCTTTCGGAACTAAGAAAACGAGTAACTTTCATATAATTTGGATATTAGATTTACTATTTGACATGATTTTGATCCTAAAATGCTATTAATAACTTTCAAAAATGTCAAATTGTGGATTTAATAGCTAGTATACGAAAATTATTAATTTAGAGTTGATTTTGATAAAAAATAATTGAGTTTGATAGCTTTCGTAAAGATGAAAACTAGTTTCGGTATCTGTTTTTGTGCTTAAGTGACTAGCTTTTGGAAACCAGATTTAGCTTTTGTAAAACTGTTAATTTGCTTTAGGAACATTTTGTAAATTTGAAAAGATAACATCACACATTATCACTTTAAACTGCAAAAATCAGATTTATGAGCCCTGGATTGTTTCATAGCAAAGAATTTATGAAAGTAGTGGTTTCAAGATTTTTACGAAAGTAGTGGACATTTGGAATTTAAGAAAGTAGAGATTTCGTAAATTGGAGCTTTCAGTAACCATTTTTGGTTTCATATTCTGTGGAGCTTTTGTATTCTGTGGTTTCGTAATTGGGGTTTCGTATCAAGAACTGGGTCATGGTTTCGTATTCCAAAGGTTTCATAACACAGGTTTCATAACACAGGTTTCATACAAAAGGTTTCGTAACAAGGTTTCGTAACTAAAGGTTTCATATTTTAGAGGTTTTGTATTTCTAATGGTTTCGTAAAAGAGGTTTCGTATTACAGAATTGACGCAGTTTCATAACATTGAGGTTTCGTAAGACTTTGTTTCGTAAACCGAGGTTTACTAACACAGCTTTCCTAATTGAAGGTTTTGTAATTCAATTTTTGAGATTGAAGGTTTCATAACTCAGTTTTAGAGGTTTCGGAACACAGTCTTTGGGGTTTCGTAACACAATTTTAGAGGTTTCGGATCTTCTTACTTTTGGAAATTGAGCTTTCATATAAAGGCTTCTTGTTACTTAGACTTTGTGTACAAGTCAAGCTTTCATATCTTCAAGGTTTGTAGGTGTTGTAGTAATACAAGTGTTGTTGTTAGTGCTCTTTGATATTACGATTGGAAGACTTTATCTCTAAAATGATTCAAGTTTACATTGTATTCATTGATTGATTCACATCATATGTGCTTCAAATGAACAAACTCTTGCTGAATCAGGAGCTACTGATAGACCTCCAATTCTTAAGAAACGGAATTATATACCATAGGAAAGTCAGTTTAGGAGGTTTCTGGAAAATAAGGGCGAAGACGAGGAGCGGATGTGGAATTTAATTAAAAAAGGACCTTAGGAGAGGCCAATGATTATGGATCCAGATGATCCAAATAATAAGATACCTGAACCACTATCTAAAATGTCTGAAGCTAATAAGAAACGTTACTCCAATGATGTTAGAGTAATGAATTATCTTCTTCAAGCAATACCAAATGACATCTATAATTCAGTGGATGCTTGCATAAATGCTCAGAAAATGTAGGAACGAATTAAAAGGTTAATGTATGGTTCGGAGAAAAACAAACATGTGATACACTCATGACTCATGAATGAGTTTGACAAATTTGATGCAAAGGAAGGAGAATCATTAGAATCTGCGTATGAAAGGTTGTCGGCACTTGTGAATGTTATGGATCATAATAATGTTCGTCCTTTAAAAGTATCCATCAACACCAAGTTTCTCAATTCTTTGCAACCTGAGTGGAGAAAATATGTTACACTGACCCGTCAAAACATAGATTTGAGTGATGTTGAGTACGATTCGTTATATGATACCTTATTGAAATTCGATCCACATGTCCCCTAATTCTAGTCACAGTAGGACACTTAGCAATTACATGAAAAATAAAATTGCAACAAGCAGAAAGTGACAAAAATGGTTTGAACATCAACAAAGCTTTAATTGGTCACCCAAGAGTAAAGCCGCACAGTCAACACCTAGTGTGTCAAAGAGTAGTACTATTGTTCGAAAAAAATCCGAAACACTGGTTACCACTCAAAAATGGATAGCCAAACTTTCCACTCTTCCATCTATATTTGTTTCATGTGACGTAGGTGATCCAACTCATCCTTTGGATTGTTGATAGCGGGTGCTCGAAGCATATGATTGGTAATCTTCAACTACTAAGAAATTTTGTAGAGAAATTCATGGGAACAACCTGTTTCGAGAATGATCACTTCGCAGCAATCACTGGATATAGAGATTATGTTTAAGGCAATCTCATGATATGTCACGTATACTACATTGAGGGCCTCGGACAAAATTTGTTTTCGGTCAGACAATTTTGTGATGGAGATCTAGAAGTAGCCTTTCATTTAAATACTTGCTATGTTCGGAATTTGGAGGGTGAAGATTTGCTTACCAGTTCTCATGATTCCAATCTCTAAACCATCTCTATTTCTGAATTGGCGGCTTCTTCTCCAGTATGCTTAATGTCCAAAGCCAGATCAACAACATCATGGTTATGGCACCGAAGATTTTCTCATTTGAATTTTAGTACCATTAATCATCTCACGAAAAAAGATCTAGTTGATGGGCTACCGAAGTTTAAGTATGATAAAGATCACTTATGTTCAACCTGTGAGCAAGGAAAAAGCAAGAAAGCTTCTTTTCCACCTAAATTGGTTCCATGTACATAATCCAAACTTGAATTGATTCATATGGATTTATGTGGGCCAATGAGGGTAGCAAGTATCAATGGTAAGAGATATATTCTGGTTATTGTAGATGATTATTCTTGATACACCTGGGTATTCTTTCTTCACACCAAAGATGTGGCTCATAATATGATCATCATTTTTATTACTCAGATTCAACGGTCCCCACAGGCTCAAGTCCTGAAAGTCCTATCTGATAAAGGAACTGGGTTTAAAATGAGAAATTACAGATGTTTAATGCAAAGATAGGCATCACTCATAACACCTCAACTGTTAGAATGCCTCAACAAAATGGTGTTGTTAAACGACGAAATCGTATACTAGTCGAGGCTGCTCGCGCAATGCTTATCTATTCAAAGACTCTATAATTTCTTTGGGCCGAAGCTATTGCTACTGCTTGCTTTACTCAAAATCGCTCTCTTGTACACACAAGGTACAACAAGACTCCTGATGAGCTAATCAAATGCAGAAAACCCAATGTTCAATACTTTCATGTGTTCGGATATTTGTGTTATCCAACAAATAATCATGATGATCTTGGGAAAATGAAACCGAAGGCTGACATTGGTATCTTTTTTGGCTATTTTGAGTCATCAAGAGGGTTTGGTATCTATAACCGCCGAACCAAAAAGATAATGGAAACATTACCGGTAAAATTTGATGAACTCACAACGATGACTTCTGAATGCAACAATTTAAGACCCGGTTTCAACTACTCAAATTTTCAAGATTCATTAGAAGATTGTCAATCAATACCGTCAAAAGAAGACTTGAATAATTTGTTTGGTCCTCTGTATGAAGAATACTATGCAACGAGTACTCTTGAAGTGTCAGATAATTTTGTTGCAAATACTCTTGATAATGAAGACACTCCTTCATCTTCTTTAATTGTCATTGAAGAAAATGAGGCTCCTCAAATAGTAACTTCATCAGAAGAACCAGTTGCTAATGAACAAACAACTCCAATCTCAATCGAGAATGTCAATACACCAGTTCAAGAAGACGTTCCATCATTTGATGAAAATGATTTCTATAATCCATTTCATTATCCTGTGTTAGAAGAAGCTGAGTTATCTTCAACATTTTAGGATCCGTCAAATATGTACAAGTTCTACCAAACACATCATTCTATTGATAAATGGACTAAGAATCATCCAATTGAACAAGTGACTGGTGACCCTTCTAAGCATGTAATGACAAGCCGTAGGCTTCACACAGACGCTAAAATGTGCATGTATGCATTAACAGTAAGTACTACTGAACCGAAAACCTCTAATGAAGCTTTATTGCATCGTTAATCAGCTGCATTGAACTCATGCAAGATGTTATAAACATGTTTCAATCACACTCGTGTTTGGGAACGTTGTTCGGATCGCCCTGTTGACAGAAACATAATAGTAGTCAAATAGCTTTGGAAAAATAAAACCGATGCTAAAAACATGGTTATTCGGAACAAGTCTTGTTTAGTTGCCAAGGGTTATGGTCAATAGGAGGGTATCGATTTTGAGGAATGTTTTGCACCAGTTGCAAGACTCGAAGCTGTCATAATCTATATGGGATACGCGGCTCACAAGAACTTTCCTATTTACCAGATGGATGTGAAGACGGTATTCCTGAATGGTCCATTGAAAGAAGAATTTTTTGTAAGTCAGCCCGACAGTTTTGTAGATCTAGATTTTCCTAATCATGTATATCGTCTTAAGAAAGCTATGTACGGTCTCAAACAAGCCCCTTGAGCCTGGTATGACAAGGTTTCCTCATTCTTAATCGAACACCATTTGACAAAAGGTATTGTCGATCCGACATTATTTACAAGAATACATGAGGATGATATTTTATTTGTTCAAATATATGTCGATGACATAATTTTTGGGTCAACAAATCAAGTTTTTTCAAACAGATTTGCAAAACTAATGAAAGATAATTTTGAAATGTCAATGATGGGTGAAATGAAGTGTATTCTCGGACTTCAGGTTCATCAATCACCCTGGGGAATCTTCATATGTCAATCATAATATACTTTAGATCTTCTTAAGAAACCTGGGATGGAAAAATGTGATTCAATTAGTACACCAATGGCTACTGCCAAACTAGATGCAGATTTCTAGGGTACCCAAGTCGATCAAGCAAAATATCATAGTATGATCAGGGGACTCATGTATCTCACTGCTAGTCGTCTAGATATTTTCTTTGCAACATTTGTATGTGCGCGTTATCAGGTACGCCCTACTGAAAAACACCTCAAAGAGGTTTTCGATACCTAAGACAAACCATTAACATAGGTCTATGGTACTCAAAGGACTTTGGGTTTGAACTAATTGCATATTCAGATACAGACCATGCAAGGTGTAATGATGATTGCAAAAGTACATCATGAGGCATACAATTTTTGGATGATTAGCTAGTCAGTTGGTCGTCTAAAAAGTAAGATTGTATAATAATGTCCACTGCGGAAGTTGAGTACGTATCTTTGTCTGCATGCTGCGCACAAGTCATTTGGATGAGGACGTAACTGCTTGACTATGGATTTCATTACAACAAGATTAATGTTAGTGATTCAAAAATTGTAATTGCTATCTCATGCAATCCAGTACAATATTCTCGTACAAAACACATTAACATTCGTTATCATTTTATCAAGGAACATGTTGAAAGTGTACAATTGAACTTTACTTTGTTGGGATGAAATACCAACTTGCTGATCTATTTATGAAAGCCCTTCCTAAAGAAAGGTTTGAGTACTTAGTTGACAGGATTGATATGTGATGTATGACTCCAACTGAGTTAGAACGTCTGGCAAAGTTATATTCTTGAATGAAAGATCATACATCAAAAAAACTTTTTGTAAATACATTAAAAAACAAAATTCAAAATTTAAAAAATTCAAAAACAAAAATATTTTGTTTCTTTTAAAAAAATGAAAAACAAATAAAAATTTGAAAACTACAAAAACATATTTTATTGATGCAAACACGTATCTTCTCCGTTTTATCAGTTTCATGATCATTATTTTCTATGAGTGGTTCTTTAAATGAAAAAGAAATGTATCATGAACTGAGAGGGAGTAAATCATTTATAAAAATTAATTGTCACTGCTAAAATATGTGTTTTGTTATCATATTCATTTACAAAAATAAACCATCTTTCAAAAGTCATCATCTTTGAAAAATCAAGTGTGCAAAAATCACAAAATTAACAATGTCTTGAATAAGTTCTTTAACTAGACATTTATTCAAGGAGGAGTTGTAAAATTCTTTATTTATCAAAATCTTCTCAAGTGTGTTGAAAAAACTGAAAAATTAACTAACTCTCAATAAGTTCTTTAATTAGATATTATATTGAGGAGGAGTTATAAATTTTTCAGTTACTTCATCATCAGAAAATAAAAAATGTGATCTTAAATGCAAAAATAAAATCTTTTAAACAAATTTTTATCAAAAAGGAAAAGAAAATTCAATTGGATATTTGTTCAAGGGGGAATTATAAAATATTTTTTTGGTTGAATAACGAGAACTTAATAGCAAAAATAAATCAAAGGGATTATGGTAAAAATAGGTCTAACTCCAAGGGGGAGTTAATGAAACTTAGTTTGGGCTGTTAAAGCTTACGAAAGCAAGTAGAGGGATTGAAAGTGTCAAAAACGCAAAGTTACTTTCCTACGTATAAAAACCAAAGGTTTCATACGAAACCTTTCAACTTTCGTACGTAACCTAAATAGCTTTCGTAAATCCTCTTACTGTTTGAGCTTTTGCATCCTTGAAACACAACGATCCAAATCGTTTTTCGATTCCGTGTGCTTATCAAACGTAACAATAAATGATCTGATTGTTTTCCTTATCTCTTTAACTGATAATATAAAATTAATTGAGGCATAATGTTCTTAAGCATCTTAGATAATGATTTGTGTTGATAGATCATTGAAAACAACATGTATGGACCACTAATCAAGAGGTTTCATAACCGTTGCAGATTTCATAAACTTGAACATAAGCTTTCGGACATTAAACTGACATTAGATCATGATTAGGATGATAATTCTAGGCTTAAACCATAAAAATGTTAGATTATCATTGCTATCATAAGTGTTGCTTTACAAAAAGTGATTGATCAAGTTACCGTTTCGTAAATGTTTCAAAGTGGTTTCGTAAACAGTATTGGGCCAATTCTAACGGGTTTTGTAAATGTCAAAATTGGGTCAATATAAGGTTTCGTAACATGTTATTGGGCCAAATTTAGTTGGTTTTGTAAAACTAAAATGGGGTTTAATGTGGGTTTCAGATATCCATTGTGGGTTTAAAAAACTACTTAAATGGGCTAAAAATTTTACGAATATTCAAATGGGCTTAATTGTTAATCAAATGGCATTTTACAAAAACCAATGATAAATTCAGTTATAAAATCATATTTCTATATTGATAAATGGGGCAAATGGTGAAGATTATGTCTGGTTATGACTGTTTTCTGAACTTAACAGAATGAGGATTGAGCAATCTACTGATCATGTTAATACAAATAATGTCTAAAAACGTTATTTATATTTTTCGACCTCTTAATGTTTTGATAATAACAAAATGTAAAAACGTTTATGATTAAAATAAACGTTTATAAATTACTAATCATAAAATTCTATTTCTAAGATTAATCACTTAAGGTATGAATAAACAAATCATTAAACATGATTAGTGATCAAAAAAATATTTTTTCTTAAACCATACATTTCTACAAAAGTGTTTTTATAAAAATATAAAAATGAAATATTTATTCATAAAAGAAATGTTTTATTAAAACATTAAATTTGAAATCAGATTTTTCCTCCAAAAATGGAAGGTTCCAAAACAGATAACACCTTCCACACAAAAAGACAAAAAGAGGAGCATACTCTATGGCGGCCCCCTTATAGGCCTGGCGGCCCCTTTATATATTAGGGATCGCCAGGACTGCCACCAGCATAACGGCTCTTTTTTGTCTTCTATAAATACTAGGCCACCCCATCTGAAAAACTAAACCTCTTGCCATGAATTTTCTCAGATCTACCTTTCTCTCTTCTTTCTTTCTTTCTAAAGCACATATCTTGATCACTAACATACCTTGATCTTGTTTCAAGTGATTAATTCTTTCTTCCTCCCTTCTTCTTCTAATCAGGTGCAAGAGAAGAACAATCGTATTCTTCTACATACGAATTGTTATCAAGTGATCTCTCTCTTCCTCCTCAAGATCACAAATATTCATTATATTTACTTTGTGTTGTTGTGTAAATTGGATTGTTTGTAGATCCAATAGTGTAAATTGTGTATTGGTGTGATTTGGATTGTGTGCCAATCTAAGGGTATATATCTTGTGAGTGTATAAAGACTTAGTGAAGTCTTAGATTAGTTCTAGCAAAGATTAGGACTCGACATCTAGCTTAGTGTCAGAAAAGAAAGTAAGCGACGTGTAAACGGTTTTATCCGCCTAAAGGGAGCTTGTTGACATAGTGAAATCTCGAGTAGAGTACTCGGGGAGTGGATTAGGAACAAAGAGGTGCTTTGTAGCCGAACCACTATAAATCTTAGTGCCTTGGTTTGATCATTTCTTTCTCTATCTCTCTATATTGTTATTGTTTACTTAGTTAATTACATTAGATAGTTTAATTGTGATTCATATTGTTGATTGATTGATATACAACTCGAATCAAACAATTTTCTAAGCAAAGTTTTAAAACGGACAATTAATCGGTAAACTATTCAACCCCCCTTCTAGTTTCATACAATTGGTATCAAGAGACAAGGTCACTCAAGATTTTTAAAATATATTGTATTTTAAAGCTTGGATCGATCTATGGATTCCGACAAATATCTAGAAGGGCAATCTATGCAAAGACCACCACTTTTTGAAAGTGATAGTTTTATTTATTGGAAAGATATATTCGAGACATATGTTATATCAAAAGATCTAGATCTTTGGCATGTTATTACCAATGGTGATTTTCAACCCATTATTCAAAATCCAGAAACCAAACCTGATGAGGTTGTCCCTTTTGAAAAACAAACCGATGATCATAAAAGAAAGCTTGCGAAAAATAATGAAGCCAAAATGGTTATTTACAATGCCTTGCCTTTTCATGTGTAATACGGCAAAAGAAATTTAGAAAACTTTGTTAATCACCCATCAAGGTAATAGGCAAGTCAAAGATAATAAGATTGATCTTTTGGTTCAACAATATGAACAATTCGTCATTTTCAAAGACGAATCTATAGATAGTGCATTTGCCAGATTTAATACTATTATTACTAGTCTTAAAGCTCTTAATGAAGATTATTCTAGTAAGAACTATGCAATGAAGTTTCTTAGGGCTCTACATCCTAAATGGAGAGCAAAGGTCACGGTGATTGAAGAGTCAAAAGACTTAACATCACTATCTCTTGATGAGCTCATTGGAAACCTTAAAGTCCATGATATGATCATCAAGAAAGATTCCAAAATAGTCAAAGCAAAAGTTGAAAGGAAATCTCTTGCTTTAAAGGCTAAGAAAGAATCTAGTGATGAAGAGTGTTCGACTTCCGGTAGTGAAGACGAAGAGTACGCCATGGCGGTAAGAGAATTCAAGAAGTTCTTTAAGAGAAGAGGTAGATTCGTAAGACAACCTCGAAATGACAAAAAGACCTTTCAAAGAAGCCGAGACGACAAAAACGGAAAAAGTGATAGGAAGTGCTTTAGATGCGGAGATCCAAAACATCTTATTGGAGAATGTCCAAAGCCACCGAGAGACAAGAACCAAAGAGCATTTGTTAGAGGTTCTTGGAGCGATAGCGGTGAAGAGAATGTTGAAAAGATCCAAGACAAGACATGTCTTGTAGCTCAAGCACCAAATGAGGTATGTTCCAAATCCTCCTACTTTAGTGATGAAAACTCATCAATTGTTGATTTAGCTCTAGACAACGAATATGATAAATTATGCAAAATGAGTTTAAAGATAATCACTAAGAACAAAAGGCTAAAAGCTATTAGAAATAGTCTAGAAAATGAACTTAGAGAATTAAAAGATAAATTGTCCACACTCGAGAAAAACAAGGGAGTTGATATTGATTGTGCAAAGTGTCATACACTTAAAATTGAAAATGAAAAGCTCAAAGAAGAATCTACTAGATTAAACAAATTTGAAAAGAGTACACATTGCTTGAATGAAATGTTAAATAATCAAAAACCCTCCGGTGATAAATTAGGTTTAGGGTTTAATTCATTTGAAGCATCATCTAGTGGAACTAAGGAAATAAAATTTGTAAAAGCTCAGAAAAAGGCGTCTCCTGATGGAGGTCCCATAAATATGGGCGGCCCCCTTAATGTTCAGGCGGCCCCCAAAATAAATATGGGACCGCCACCAGCAACGCCTGGTTCTGAGAAAAGTGTGTCTTTTCAAAAATCTATTTTGGGTCCTAGACCAAAACACATAATTGTAAACAAAGTCAAAATTCCTGTGGCTAGTGACAATGAAGTCAAACAATTTTATAAACCATTGACAAAGCCCGGAGTTGGATTTTCAAAAACCAATTTTAGATCAAAAACTCCACCTCCTAGAAGAGTCAATAATAATTATTCTCGTCCTAAAACACCGCAACCAAAAAGACATGTTGGTCGACAAAACCAACCTCATGGATTTCCCGTAAGTTGGAACAACTTTCCACGTCAAAGTTACATGCCATGGGAAATGTGTCTTCCATTCTCACATCCCAACCAATTGCATCAAATGCAAGGGATGTTTGGCACTAACAACTTTGGACCCATGAGATATTGGGGACCAAATGTTTGAGTTATTGTCTTATATAAATAGATATGCCTTGGAGTCGACTTGGAGCCCGGCAAATGGATCAAGGATAGCGGATGCTCTAAACATATGAAGGGTAACCGAAAACTCTTCTCCATTTAAAAGGCATACAATAAAGGTAATGTCATTTTTGGTAGTAATCTTCGCGTAACATCATTGGCAAAGGTACGATTTCTAATGACTCTCTCAAAATAGATAATGTAGAACATGTTGATAACTTAGGATTTAACTTGCTAAGTATAGGACAAATATGTGATAATAAGTGTAAAGTAACTTTCTTTGTACATGATAGTGAAATCACTAAGAACGATAAAGTCATAGGTAGAGGTATTAGGAAGAAAGGCTTATATGTGATGAAATTAGGAAGTAAGCCAAAGGATCAAATTTGTCTAGCAACGATTGATGAGAATTCCACCTTGTGGCATAGAAGATTAGGTCACGCAAATATGCGTCTCATTCAATCGTTAGCTTCTAAGGAATTAGTTAGAAACTTACCTAAGTTTAAGTTTGATCAACATTTTTGTGATGCTTGCAAAATTGGAAAACAAGCTCACGTTAGTCCTCAAAGCTAAGAAATAGTCTCTAACGTCTAGATGCTTAGAAACTTATCCACATGGATACTTTTAGTCCATCCGCTGTACGAGTTACAAAGGATAACCGCTACACCTTTGTCATAGTAGATGACTACTCTAAGGTATACTTGGACTAGATTTCTTAAGAATAAAACCGAAGCTTTCGATCAATTCAAAATATTTAGTAAGAAAATCCAAAACCAATTAGGATGTACAAATAGTTTTACAAATATGAACATAACACGATTAAGAATTTGATAATGATGTACTATTTGGAGAATTTTGTTAATGCCAATGGTATTACTCATAACTTTCCGGTCACGCGCTCCTCATTAATAAATGGCGGGTTGAAAGGAAATAGTAGGACAATTCAGAAATAAGTAGAACCATGTGATAAGAGCAATCCTTACCACAAATGTTTTGGTTGTAAAGCCGTAGATACTTCAACATATATTTCAATCCGAAATCATAATTAGAGCCATTCTAGGAAAAACACCTTATGAAATCTTGAGAGGTGGGAAACCTACTCTTGACTATTTTAAAGTGTTTGGAAGCAAGTGCTTCATTTTAAACACTAAAGACTACCTTACCAAATTTGACCCAAAGTCATATGAATGTGTCTTTCTAGGTTACTCCCAAAATAGTAAAGCCTATATCATTCTTAATAAACACACTAGGAAAATCAAAGAATCACTCAACGTGACATTCGATGAAACTCCTCCACCCTCTAAGACATCACCCTTGGTGGATGATGATTTAGATGAAGAAGCTATTAGGGAAATCAAAAAGTAAAACCTAGAAAATATTGTTAAGGATGAAACATTAGAGATTGACGAAATAGTCAATATTAAGGAATCTAGGAACCATCCCTTAGAAAATGTTATAGGAAACCTTAAACAAAAAACCCTTAGATCACAAGCCTAAAACCAAAGTAACTTCTACTGTTTTATATCAACTATAGAACCTAAGAATGTAAGTGAAGCCTTAGTAGATGAAAGTTGGATAGTCGCCATGCAAGAAGAATTAAATCAATTCATTGCTAACGACTCGCCGTTTGGGGCTAGTTCAGCAACTTAGAATATGACAATGATAGGAAAATAAGTGGTTGTTATATAAATAAGTTAGATAGAGATACGGTATTGTTTCTGAAAATAAGGGTAGGTTAGTGCTCAAGGCTACAAAACCAATAGTGGGCATTCGAATATGATGAAACTTATGCCCCGATTGCTAGACTTGAATCTATTAGGATATTATTAGCCTATGCTTGCGCCTTAGATTTTAAATTATTCCAAATGGATGTAAAAAGTGCATTCCTGAACGGTTTTATCAATGAGGAGGTATACGTGGCACAACCTCCGGGATTCATTGATTTGAAAAAACCGGATCATGTTTATAAAACTAAAAGAAAGCTTTATATGGTCTTAAACAAGCACCCAAAGCTTGGTATGATAGATTAAAAAGCTTTGCTTTATTAAACATAATATTAAAATGGGAATGTAGATAACACTCTTTTTTACTAAGAAGAAAGTTCAAATCTCTTCATTGTTCAAAATATATGTCGAAGACATTTATATTCGGTTTTTGACTTGTCAGACATGTATGATGATTGCCAAATTCATGCATGAGAGTTCTGAGCATGAGCATGTGGGTGAACTTAACTTCTTGCTTGGATTACAAATTAAATAAATGGAGATGGTATATTCTTTAAGTCAATCTAAGTTTATTAAAGAAATGCTTAAGAAAATTTGCTCTAGAAGAGCTCTACACATGAAAACCACCATGTCATCCGATACGAAACTCACGAAGATATGAAGAGTCGTGATGTCGGTAGATAGTACCAGTATGAGGGCACCAAGTATCGAGGCATGACAGGTAGTTTATTATACCTAACGGCAAGTAGGCCCAATATCATGTTTAGTGTTTGCCTTTGTGACCGCTTTCAAGAGGCTCCCAAAACCTCTCACCTTGAAGCGGTTAAGCGTATCTTCTGATACATTAAAGGCACTACGCACTTAGGATTATGGTATCCTAAGGGGACTGACATAGAAACCGTAGTATATGCCGTCTCTAATCATGCGGGAGATTATATGGACTGGAAAAGCACTAGCGGTATTTGTACGTTCGTGGGATGTTGTTTGACATCTTGGTTCTCGAAGAAACAAACCACTCTTGCTATATCCACTACCGAAGCTGAATATGTAAGCGCCAAAAAGGTATGTCAACAAGCACTATAGATGAAACAAGCTCTCATCGATGATGATGTACGACTTGAAGACGTTCCCATCATTTGTGATAACAAAGGCGCGATTGACCTTAGCAAAAACCCGATGCAACATTCTCATACCAAACACATCGAAATACGTCACCACTTTCTTCGTGATAATGTCCAAAAAGGACATATCTCAATCAAAAAAGTGCCATCCGTCGACAACATCACCGACATTCTTACTAAACCCCTTAAACGTGAATCGTTTAACTATCTACGTCTTGGTTTAGGAATGATGGGACACATTCCATAAATCATATAAGTTCGCTTCTCCTTCTTCTGTCTCAATTCTAGTTCGTGTTCGACTCCGTGTCGTGACAACTTAAATACTTCATCCGAAGTACTTTAAGCACCTTTAATTCGCGAAATGCAAATTAAAAAAAAGTCACCTCTCTTCGCAAATTTTTTGTCAAAATCAAGTTCAAAAACGTAGCCTGAGGGCGGCCCCCATATAGGTGACCCCCCAATATATTTGGGACCGCCAGGAGATATGAGACCGCCATCAGGAAATCAAAAATATGAACACTTAAACAAAAAAAATTCAAACCACGAAAACAAACACTCCGCTTCGTGCTGCCAGTGATGAAAACGCATAATAACCCACCCAAAACTCAAATCCAACCATTAAAACATCAATTTAAGATCAAATCAACACTAATAATCAATCCTAACATCACAAAGATCATCAATTATAAGTCATTTCATCTATTTTCTTTCAATTTGAGTCTATGGTTCATCATGAACACCAAAAATCAAAAATCAAAATTGGGGATTTTCTATTTTTCTTCCAATTTTGTTCAATTAGAACTACTAGGATACAATGTATAACTAATATGCTTCTCGTAGACATAGGATTTGTACATATTAGTGAGTTTGTAGAAAAATTGATTTTGAACTAAAACCCTAATTTTATTTTTCAAATCACTCACGTTGGGAACAAAATAAAATTGTTGTTATGCATTGTCAATACAACCTAAAAACATTTTCAAACACATGCATAATGATCTCATGAACAAATTTTGAGATACATAAGTCATATGTATTTTTTGACTTGTTTGGATGAGCAAAATCAAATTAAGGAGCGTTTGGGTTAACTCTTAGCATTTTATTTCTAGGTCGAGTTAATCGTTACTCCACATTTGTTGCATATAGGCACACACTAGACATCTTGTTAAATAAAGGAACCTGACTAAAATTATCTTCTTTTAATTATAGGTGTTTGGAGGATGAATTACGGTACACTAAATCATACATTCCAACAATCTCTGATGAAAACTATATTCTTGATATCTTAAAATCCATCATTCGAAACCTAGAATGTAGGTCAATTCATGAAGGTCGTCCTATATCTCCTAAATCCACTAAATACGATAATATTCAAACCCTTTTTCAAAGTATCAAACTTGTAAAAATATATGAACTCCGTGAAGGAATTTGTCTAAGATTTCTACTTGAATTTTATTCCTCGATAGAAATCACCAAAGATGAGAATCAAAACATCTTCTTAACATTTTGGGCTTTGAAAAGAACATTTAAGTTCTCACTCAAGTCATTTGCCTCAATTCTCTTCATTCCATGTGAAGGAGAGTGTTCTTACTCTGAAGAACCCTCTCTCGACTCCTTGGAAACTAATCAAGAATCAATCACACCTTATCAAACACACATCGCAACACCAAAGGAAATCATTTAAAATAATACCTTTGGCACTCAAAATGAATCACCATTTCTTCTCGCATCATCATGTCACATGATGTATTGCATCTTAACAAGTACTCTTTTCAACTTTGCCTACTTTCTAACCAAACGAGTTGAAAAAAAAATTAAAAATCAACCAAATTCTCCAATACCATATGGAATGATTCTAAATCGTCTATATGAACATATCATCAAAATTAATCCTCATCTACGAAAATCAAAATACGAATCATATTGGGGAGCCATGAAACATTGGGCTCATCCCATTCATCTTCAATCAATCATCTACATATCTTCTTATGAAGTCTCAAGTGATGATTCAAATATTAGTTGAGACATTTCTTGACTATTACTCAACATACGTACTAGTATTATTATTATGTTGTAATATCTTCTTAACTTCTGTTACTATTTCTTGCGTACGTATACAACATGTCTATGTCGTTATTTCATGCTCGCTATGTGACACTTAGTAAATCTTTAAGTCATTTATGTGGTTTTACTTGGCCTCATTGCATGACTTCTTTTCTTGCATTTATTTATTTGGCTAGATTATACGATTCTTGATGAAATAGAGATACCATAATCACCCTTCCAACCTTCTTATGTCATTCCGACACAAAATACTAACTTTTGAAAAATTTCTAAAATTCCAGAAAACAGCCCCCTTATATATCCGGGACTGCCCAACATTACAGGACCGCCAACACTTATCATGTTTCTTTTTAGTCTTCTCTTTTTTTCTGAAACTTTGACTAACCTTTTGGCAAAAATCTGTCATTTCCCTTAATATCAAAACAAATTCTTACACCTCAATACTAGCATACTATACCTTGCCATACATTCTCCTATATAAGAACATCATATTCTTCATCATTACTCATTAAACACATCTCATTCTAAATCTTATTCCATGTCATCTCCTAGAAACTATGGTGAAAAGTCTCACAAATTAATCATAGATCCTTAGAGAAATACTCATTCTTTGCCTTACTCACCTCCTCTATCTCCAAACAACTCACTACCTAAATTTCCACCAACCTCTCCAATCTTTGATACCACTCCTTTGTCTCCCTCTCCTAATTCATCTAATCCTACATTCTCTTCTTTACCTCCACAAACTCCAAGTCTAAATCATAGTGAAAATCGTTTGCATGAACTCCTACACCTTTCAAATCTTCTTGATATCATAATTCTAAATGCAATTGAATTAACCAATCGTTAACCTCCCTCCTAACCATTCACTTATCCTCCTTGTCTAGACCAAGTCAATTTTCATTCGGACTTTTATCACTGTTGCTTGGGAACTCATAAAATCTTCAATATCTTAAAAGATGACCTTAACCGAATTAAATCTCTCATCATTGGGCCCTCAACCCTTTTCCCATCATCCATCACTACCAACTCTCCTTAAAATATCTCCTAAACATCAAGAATAATCTACTAGTTTCCTTTTATTAGATGCTATAATTATGTTGTGTTTTGTTATAATTATCTTATGTTGTGTCATCATATATTGTCCTTATGACTATGTATGATCTTTCTACCAATTTGAATGAACTTTATTTATGAGTTTCAAAAAGTGTGATTTATTCTCTTAAGATATTTGTCATGCTATGTTGGCTTGCACTTGTACTTCTAACCTTGTTTTGTAGCAAACAAATCATCGTAAGATCGATCCCTTGGTGCCCCGAACAAGGGGGAGCTTACATCAAGGGGGAGTCTTTAATCGTCGATTTCTTTCTCTCTACTACGACTCGACGATCAACCTTTTTGGATTCGACAAAAAGGGGGAGAAATAGAATTAAACTCATTAATAATTTATAAACTTCTACTTTTATACTAAATGAGTTTATGTTTTGTCATCATCAAAAAGGGGGAGATTGTTAATACAAATAATGTCTAAAAACGTTATTTATATTTTTCGACCTCTCAATGTTTTGATAATAACAAAATGTAAAAACGTTTACGATAAAAATAAACGTTTATAAATTACTAATCATAAAATTCTATTTCTAAGATTAATCACTTAAGGTATGAATAAACAAATCATTAAACATGATTAGTGATCAAGAAAATATTTTTTCTTAAACCTTACATTTCTACAAAAGTGTTTTTATAAAAATATAAAAACAAAATATTTATTCATAAAAGAAATGTTTTATTAAAACATTAAATTTGAAATCAGATTTTCCCCCCAAAATGGAAGGTTCCAAAACAGATAACACCTTCCCCACAAAAAGACAAAAAGAGGAGCGTACTCTACGGCGGCCCCCTTATAGGCCTGGCGGCCCCCTTATATATTAGGGACCGCCGCCAGCATAACGGCTCTTTTTTGTCTTCTATAAATACTGGGCCACCCCATCTGAAAAACAGAACCTCTTGCCACGAATTTTCTCAGATCTACTTTTCTCTCTTCTTTCTTTCTTTTTAAAACACATATCTTGATCACTAACATACCTTGATCTTGTTTCAAGTGATTAATTCTTTCTTCCTCCCTTCTTCTTCTAATCAAGTGCAAGAGAAGAACAATCGTATTCTTCTACATACGAATTATTATCAAGTGATCTCTCTTCCTCCTTAAGATCACAAATCTTCATTATATTTACTTTGTGTTGTTGTGTAAATTGGATTGTGTGTAGATCTAATAGTGTAAATTATGTATTGGTGTGATTTGAATTGTGTGCCAATCCAAGGGTATATATCTTGTGAGTGTATAAAGACTTAGTGAAGTCTTAGTTTGGTTCTAGCTAAGATTAGGACTCGACATCTAGCTTAGTGTCGGAAAAGAAAGTAAGCGACATGTAAACGGTTTTCTCCGCCTAAAGGGAGCTTGTTGACATAGTGAAATCTCGAGTGGAGTACTCGGGGAGTAGAGTAGGAATGAAGAGGTGCTAAGTAGCTGAACCACTATAAATCTTGGTGTCTTGGTTTGATCGTTTCTTTTTCTATCTCTCTATATTGATATTGTTTACCTAGTTCATTACATTAGATAGTTTAATTGTGATTCATATTGTTGATTGATTAATATACAACTCGAATCAAACAATTTTCTAAGCAAAGTTTTAAAACGGACAATTAACCGGTAAACTATTCAACCCTCCCTTCTAGTTTCCTACATGCTTCTTTTGCCCAAACTTTTATATTTGTTCTTAATTTTAAATCTCCCATTTTCGTATACTTGATTGAATTGAAAGTAACTATTTATATATGTCTAACTCAATATATATCTGAGTTTGCAAAGGAGTTAATGAAGAATGGTTATTCAGATCATGTTTTTTTTAGGATCCTGTGTTTTCTAATAATGTGCACGAAGAAGACATTGACCAAGAAGTTAAACCATTGATTTTCATTAACCCAAGGTAAAAACTCATATTTATGTGTGACTTATTAAGCTGATTCTTAATTTGCATAATGTCTTTGCCACTTCGGCAGCTTATATGCAAGTGCTCCAAAAAAGTTAAGCCAAGTTAGGTTATGTTTAAGGTCAATGCTTAAGCAAGTGTGAGCTCCTATTTTTCTTTTTTTTGGAAAACTAACAAACATAAGTTGCATTGAAGGCGTTGTGAAATATCAGTCAATTATATAGCATAACAAACACCTTCTAATGAAGATATATTGTCCATCTTATCTAGGGGTGTTAACGAGTCAAGCTTTTTAACGGTGCTACTCGAGCTAGAGAGCTCGATTAACTTAGCTCGAGTCGGAGCTCGAAAAAAATGTCATGACTCGTTTATATAAACCAGCGAGCTTTTAAAAGGCTAATATTGGCGCGGGCTCGTTCGAAAGCTAGTTTTAGTTAATTGAGTCGATACGAGCCAATCGGCTTAACGAGATCGAAACGGAGGCTAATTGAGCCAAACATCTAACTTTTTTTCAAACTTTTCTTTTTACATTTTAATGAGTATTGATAAATTTAATTTAATTTAAAATAATAAATATTAAATTGTCATACTTTATTAACATCTAATTAGATACTCTTTAAAAGCTATGTTATTTTACTTTTTGTGCTTTGGTTTTATATCTATTTTCTTTCCTTTAACTTGTGTACATCTTTCTATGTTGGATGCATTCTAGTTTTTACTTTTGTATGTTCCATTTAAAACTAAAAAAGATACATAAAATAAATTTAAGAAGGAAATGAGCTTAAAAGTATAAATCACCCAATGATATATTTTTTAAAGATGATCATAGCATGTCTAAATCGATATATAGTGTCACTTAATTTTGATGTCTATTGTATAGATTTTATCGAAAATAGACGCTATTGCAAGGTAAGTATACGAAATGACTTGACACTTGATAGTATAGGTTTTTTTAACAAATTTATATTAAGCTTACAAAATCATATGCATAGAAACGAAACATTGCATACTACTAAAGGGATAACAATTGATGTTTATCAACATCGTAAGAAAGGTTTAAATTAGATAAAAAAAACTAATCTATATTGTTTAAACTTTTTTATTTGGAGAAGCCTAATAATACTATTTATAATGTGAAGTAAATATACATTTCACGGGACTCATGTTGGTGTCTTACCTTTGTATAATGTCTTAGCGTCACATATACTAATCAAAATAATTGGTACATGTTGGAAAGTGATTACAATATTCTAAGTGATATCCATCTACATTGATTATCTTAACCCTATAGGTGTCATAAACATAACAAGCTTTATTATGCTTTTAACAAGAACGGGTGAACCTGTTTCCATATCTCCAAATAAGTCAAAGAGTAGTTTGGACTAATGTCAAAGAATTTAACGTGAAAGGGCTTAAGTATGACTCTATTTGATAGGTTAACTGCATCTTTTAGACATAAAGAAGCTAAACCGGAGTATAAACATGTACATGTATTATATGATAGTATACATGTTATATATTGAATACGTCAAACATCAAGCTGATTGATCTATTGAATTGATAGTTCAGCCAGTCCAATTGATTAGACTGGTCTAAAAAACCGTTAGGTTTTACACATTTTCAATTGTTTCTTTTAGTATATAAAAAATACATGATATACTAAATGATAAAACATTACATCAATTTGAGATTGAAGTTGCAATGGCACTTATTCGGTCAAAGTAAGACTTCAGCCAACACGGAGGAGTTTAGGAGTGCTATTGCCAAAAAATTTCCTCTTGCTCTATCTGAAGAATACATGCTCCCTTTTAAACTAAAGAAATTCCTATGTGTTTTAGATTTGTGATGATTGTCAATAAAGCTCAAGGCGAAACAATTTCAAATGTGGGTGTTTATTTGTCAGACTCTTTGTTTTCTCGCATAGTGATGCAGATATGCAGAGCATTGACTTTTAGTCAAAGTCAAAATATTTACTTTCTCTTTTTATTTTAGTATTTCCTTTTGAAAATAAACTTTGATTAGGAAACTATTTTTTTAATCAATTATGTGTTTAGAAATAGGAAAACAATATTTAATCATTTTTGGTTGATTCTACTTGTCCTATAAATATATGATCTTTTCTTTGTATTGAGGATATCTTGAAGTTTCGATAATAAAAGCTTTTGCTTTGTTCTTGGCGATTTGCTAAGATTCTCTTAATAATCGGTATTCATTTGAATCAACGGTTATTGGAGTTTGCCTGATTATCGGTATTCGTTTCAATCAACGATTGTTGGAGTTCGCCTGATTATCGATATTCGTTTGAATCAACGATAGTTGGAAGATTGTTTCTGGTATTCATTAGAATCAACATATTCAATTTGTGTGTTTTTCTTTTATTAGACTACATCAGTTGGTATCAGAGCAACAAAGTAAAAGAAAAGACCCTATATTTATAGGACATAGAGGTTTTGATCACCCCCGGATCTCGGGCTACAAAGATATGAGTGAATCTTGTCAAAGAGTTCGGTTAAGAAAGAGTCTACACCTCAAATATTGTGTACCAACAAGTTTTATGTGATGAATAACGTACATTGTTAAGTTATCTCATAATTGATGTAAATGTTTTATTTTCAGTTCTACATGTTTTTATATGTTCTTTGATATATTTTAAGAGTTTTTTTTAAGTTGAATTATCGTATGTTTCAATTTTTTGCAATTATACTTGATATTTACACGTTTTATATATAAACGTTACACGAAACACTTAAGCATAATATCACAACTATATCCATGCGTCGCTAAAAAACCTCGTTGATATGCATACGTACTCGCATAGTTTTAGTGATGCGTGGAACACAATTGTTCCAACCGATATAGACAGTTTTTCTATAGACTAATTCGCCATTTGGATCTCAAATAAGCCTTGGCCTATCAATTTGTGTCTGTTTTCAAACTAAAAATTATATGTTTCTATATGTACATATTAAAAAGTAGATTGATTAAATATTCAAGTAGTAGTATACAATTATTTTATGAATCAAATAGTAATTTTGAAATAACATGGATCCATAAATTACAAGTATCTCGATAATAAAAGTTGTCATTTACATATATTCATAGATCAAACTTAAGGTGTAGTAGGAGGTATTAAGAAGTATTTTAGGCAACTTACTACTTAATTTAAAGGGATTTTAAGTTCTAAAATTCTTCATATACTTTTTATAAGTAGTAGAGATAAAATATGATGATATTTTTTTCCTAACTTGAAATACTTAGACAAAAAAATAAAAATAAACTTTGAAATATAAAAAAGAAACAAGAGAGGTTAAACTATAGGAGAGACATGGCTAGTAGATTTATCCCACATTGCTTGAAGAAGAAAAGTTTTAAGGGAAAAAATTTTATACAAGCAAAGCCCCACCCTATTTTGAAACTTACTTAAGCTTTAGATGCTTTTAAGCATTGAGCTTATAAGTTACATAAATTGTGTGTTCCTAAACAAGCTTTGTTGAGCTTATAAGTTACACAAATTTAGTTTGAACATTAGAACAATTTTTATAATTGTAAACGAGCTTTCGAGCTCGAGCTTAAGATAATAAACGAGCCTATGATGTTTGATCGTTTATACAAGTATCTTAAGCTTGAAATTTAGTTTATTGTAGGTGTAAAAAAAGTACAAAATCTTAAACGAGCTTCAAGCTCGAGCGCGAATAGCAACGAAATATTCGAGTTCGAGCTCGAGCCAATTTAAAAAAGTTTATTCGAGCTCAAGCCGAGATTGAGCCGAGTAGTTAATAAACGAGCCTAGCTCGTTAACACCCCTAATCTTATCTGTTGTCATTAGTAATATATGTTGCATTGTTTTTTATACACCTTAGAAATGAAATCAAAGAACTAAATGTACCATTTATATGATTTGTGCAGATTCCAACAAATTCAGTTGGGTTGATAGAGTATAGGGCACATTCTTTCTGGAAACAAAACTAGAATCTACTAACCGCGAATACACCTCTAAGGCTAATGGGAACAATTTGTCCATACCGAAGGTAATGGTGTATATGATCTTTACTTGAAATTCTTTTTAGCTATTGCAGGTTTCCAAAGTACCCTGAAAATGTAATTTCTTTTGTAGCCACCCATTCTAATATGTGATATTTACATTTTTAGGATTTTTGCAATCGTGCTCCTTTGCAAACTATGAATCTCACCTTCATCTGATGTATGTAAGTTACAACCAGTTTCCCTTTTTGTTAGCAGATAAATAGGGCTCATACGTTTTAGATAACTTTTTGTTTTATTACTAAGCGTACTTTAATCATTTCTCAAGAATCTCAACACCGATAGACTGATTATGTAAACCTAATTAGCTGATCGTAAAAGATTAGATATGTGGAGTCAGATTCAGTTTCACGATGCCTAAACACTTAAAACTGATTATATGAAACATGAAAATACAGTAATAAGATATTCACTTTTAAAATGCAATGCCAAACAACACATATGATTAAACAGCTGAAGTTATTGATTATATGTGTTTCTGTGCAGATAAGGGACTATGTAGATGACACAGAAGACTACAACAAACGCCTTCTAGAATGGTAAGTATCTCTAAAGACCAAATACTTAATGCATATGTATACGTGTATAGTCGGTCACACATAATAATGGGACTTGAGTTTACAAAACTACACGCAGACGGTAGTGGTCAAACTCATTAGTAATGTGTTTAGACTTTAATAGTTTGTCCCAAAATGAAATTTGTTTTGGAAGTGATTCTTGAATCTAAGCTTACTGAGAAGTCAAGGTCACTAATTCTTTGTTATTCTTGAAGAGATTGATCAAGTGGTTACAACACATTAAAGACTTTTGGTACATTGAATGTAAAGTAACCATTGAACAATCACGTAAAAATCAACTTTTTTACGGCCAACCAGTAATGTCTAAAGTGATTATCTAAAAGGTGTTTTGGATTGCTTAATTATTTGATTAGGAAATAAGCAAATAGCAACCTGCTTTTTTAAGTGCTAATTACTCTTTAATAGGAAAATAATTAGTTTAACCAACCCGTTAAAATGCAAGAAATTGCAGTTATGAACACATTTACCAACATTTAATGAAAGTTGCAGTTATGAAAACCCCTATGGATGTTTAGCAAATATTGTGTAACAGGGTCAATTACATATTTACATGTGTTGCCCCATATGCTGCCAATGTGTTACCAAATGCTACAATATGACCTTTTTGTCTTTGTTTGTTTAATACGAGCGTTTCTTTTGCCAAAGTTAGAGATATCATGGCTTATGCTGGCTTCCCGGTGTTTGCATGTGCTGTACAAATACTTCCTGTAGAAAGAGCTATACCAGTTCCATGTTATGTTGATCTTGTTGTAGCAGTTGTTGTGATCTTCAAGATATTAACAGTTGGGGTTGTTCAACGTTGCTTTAAGGTAACCACAACTATTATTTTAGATTGGAATTAATGGATGACAACCCTTTAATAAGTTAAAACTGATATGTAGTAGATGTGGAATATCAGAATTAGTTAGCTATGCATAGACAATGGGATTTGATTATCACTGCTTTAGAAATAAACACGTATACAGTCAGTTTCTAAATGCAACGCCAAACACCTCTAAGACGTGAGGCCGGTTGCCTTTATCTTGGGAAGATTACATATTATAATTGTGATGTTTTAAATGTGCCAGAATTTAAAGAGAAATTGTGATTCTTGACTGGGTGATATGTCATTGTTTAAGTTTAATTATTGTTAAGGCGCGCTATAGCTTGATTAGTATTAGTTGGTTCCTGATTCTTTAAGTTATTGCATAAAGCCACATTAAGGTTTACAGGTATGTTTTTTTTACGACACAACTAACAAGCGCTTTTAATCTCTGTTAAAAATGTTTCCACAATTTCAAGTAGTTGAATTTTATTCCAACTTTAGGACCTAGAAAGCCAACCGCATAAGTGCACTTATTTCGCACATGAGGTTTAGTTAGGTACATTTTTTATTCATTTGACTTTAGCAGATTCATTTTTAACTTCATGTGTATTCATGAATATCCAGGGATCTCCATATGGGGAGCTTTAGGAAGTAACAAGCGGTGGCCATATTGTTGTTGGGGTACATTCAAACAGTTAATTGTTGCACGAAGAGATATTTTTAGGAACTGATAGAAAATTTTCAAAATTTATCTTCTTGATTATGATTTAACTGTATGCACTAAGGAACTCATTATTAGCACTAAGAAATAAGTTAGGAGCCATACGAAATGGGGTGACTTTTATGCTTAAGTTTTCCCATCGTCCCTACAGAATCACGATAGGAAGCAAATCGAGCAATAACTTACCTGATTTAGTGACTTTGCTAAAAATTTATTACATGATCTGTAGAATTTTGTGTAGTATTAGCATACAAAGGTCGAAATTAGCAATGAGTAGAAGAATAAGATTGTAAGATGTGTCCTCAGTTGTTTTGACGTCATATATCAATTTCAACAGAATTTAGGATCCATCGAAACATGTAATGACCTTTGTGGTGTTTTGCTTCAAATCTGATATTTTAGCCTCCTTAATTATACTATATACTTAATCATGATCCCGTCTTAATGTCTGACACAACCTTTAACTATGTCAAGTATGTCAGATATGTGATATATTATTGGTTCATACTAGCCTTTCAATACATGTTTAGATACATGTAAGATGTTGAGCAGAGTGTATTGATCACTAGATGCAACCCAATGTGGAGGTATATCTAGTTCTTATGAACTATGGATGGGAAGAAGACTATCTTATAAGTATTTACAAATGTGGGGGTATATCTAGCCAAGATATCTGTATTGAACCCCAAGGTTCAAAAGATTTGACCTGAAACTGTGAATTGCATATTCATAGTATATGCTCATAACAGTAGTGCTTATGGTTTCTTTGTGTATGTTGATCTACACAAGGATACGATAATGGAGTAAAGAAGTGCTTCCTTCTTTGAAAGTATATTTCCATGTTAACGAAGGAAATTGGAAGATCATTTAGAATTGATGACAAAGTTGTCCAAGATCAGAGACAACGAGATGATAATGATCTCCAAGATGAGAGACAAGATCAACCTAAGGAAGAAGAGGTTGAACCTAAAAGAAGCAAAAGGGCAAGAATCGAGAAATCGGTTGGACCCGATTTTGTTTCTTTTATGGTAGAAAACAAACCTACTTCTTATCGAGAAGCGGTAACTTTCTCGGAATGGCTCAATGAAAAGAAGCCATTTAAAGTGAAATAGATTCTATTTTACAAAATCATACTTGGGAGCTCGTGGATTTACTTTCGGGTTGTAAACCACTAGGCTATAAATGAATCTTCAAGAAGAAGATGAAAGCCGATGGCACCATTGACAAGTACAAAGCAAGATTGATAATCAAAGGATTTAGACAACGCGAAGGTCTAGGTTACTTTGATACTTATTGGCATGTTACGTGAATAACCTCGATTAGGATGGTACTTGATATTGCCGCATTAAGAAAATTGGAAGTTCATTAAATGGATGTGAAAATGACATTTCTAAACGGAGATTTAGAAAAAAGTACTATACATGAACCAACCTGAGGGTTTCATGGCTCCTGGATTAGAGAGCAAAGTTCATAGGCTTGTAAAGTCATTATATGACTTAAGAAAAGCTCCCAAACAAGGAAATTAAATTTCACCATATCATGCAAGAATGTGGATTCAAAATTAATGGATGTATGTGTGTACTCCTATGTTTATACATAGATGGTATAATTATTACTAGAAGTGATAAGAAGATAAAAAAATCCACTAATGATATGTTGGAGTCAAGACTGACATGAACTTCATTAGTTGTTGAATATGGTTCTTGGAACTGAAATCATGTGAACCAATATGGATTTGTTTTAAATTCAAAAACATTATAAGGATAATATTCTTGAGAGGTTCAATGTGGGGGATTCCGGCCTAGCTAGAATTCAATGACATATTTTAATCTAAAGATGTTGCCCATTTTGAATACTCAAAGAATATTAGGCATCTTATGTGTGATGACGTGTGTGACTTGAATTTATAACCGGGTCAAGTACACTAGTAATTCAAGTGATGATCATTTGAATAGTATTACACAAGTACGGTGATACTTATGAAATTGCATTATGAAAGATATTCGACTGCTATCAAATGATAGAGTAATGCAAATTTGGATTCTTACTTAAAAGAATCTAGATCTACTAGAGCGGATGTACTTACGCTAAGTGGAAAGCTATGTCTTAGAAATCTTAAAAGTATTTCAAACAGACGCTTATAGCTAAATCTATGATGAAATCTGAATTTATCATTTAAGATAAATTTATAGAATATGCGGGATATTTACGTTAATTCGTAAAGGATATACCAAGATGGCGTAAACCGGTAACGGCCAAGTTTATAAAGTGTGATAGTCAATTGAATTTTGACAGAGCTCATATCACAATATAAAACGATAAGTCGAGACATATTCATCATAGTCGGTGATTGGTGCGACAACTACTCTCAAATAGAGTTATCACGATTGACTACGTAAATTCAATGGATAACATCGCGGATCTGCTTATGAAAGGCTTAAGCAGAGAATTAGTTAGAGAGTCGTCTAAAGAAATGTGACTAAATACTTTAAAGGAATGAGTTTCTATGAAGGAAAACCTAACCCAGTTGACTGGAGATTCCAAGATCTGGGATCAATAGGACAACCTAATCATATAAATGTAGGAGAAGACACGTCAATATGGGGTGTGACTTAAAATTGTAACATCCTAGTCCATTCCTATAACAAATGTGACTTGTTGAGAGGTTAAACATATGGCTTTAATGATTCAGGATGAAATCATAAAGCATAGTGATTCAAGATAAAATCACAAAACATATGTTTTTAATGATTCATGATGAAATCACCTATATGAGAGAGAAGTGGGGTCGCTTTGAAGGGAATTATAGGGGGCGCAATTCCTAAGAGCTCTTACAGAACCAGGCTAGTGCTCATGACCATAACGGGCACGAATATGAGGACTTGACAAGGTCAGAGAGAGTCGTGTGTGAGTGTGTATTGTCGTCGACGTAAATAGAGGATGAGTTCAAGGACATCGCGTCTACTCAAATCTAGGAGGCTAAGTGCATCTCACAAGGTAAGGTTTAAAGGGTCACACCTACCTATCTTATGCAGGACTCAACCGCAAAAATTTTGCCAAAACTTTCGTGTGTTTTTGACCGATTTCCAATCATATAGGGGATTGTTGGAAAAATAGTATTGAAAAATGACTTTTTGCAAAGTTTGGACATTATTTAATATATGTTATATATATTTATATTAGCTTGTAGTTTTACGTTCTCCTTGAAGAGAGCTTCGAAACGAGATAAAGTATGTCCAACATGAAGATGATATGAATGAGATATCGTGTCTCAAAGTGTGACACTTGAAACACAAAATCTGGGAAATTTATCCTCCTACATCGCCCAAGATGGAAAGTGAGGATGGGTTTCTTTTTCCAGAATTTTCTGTAAATCTATTTTAAGAATAGATATAGACTTATTCAAAAAGTCTTACAAAATTTTACAGAATAATTTTATGTTATAAAAGATATGGAAAATCTGTATTAGTTTTAATAGATTTGTCTAATTATGGTATATATTTAATCTTGGAAAACAAGACGAGTTTTCAGTATAAATATAACCATTATTCTCATTCATTTACTACAACCGAAAGCTCCATAGCAACCAAGTACCAGCAATCCTTTCAATCAGAAACGTACGACTGCTTCCGTGATTTTTCAGGCAAGTTTGTCAGGTCCGGCTGTACAACAACTTTGGACGTTGTACCCTGGGAAACAGACGGCGAATCTGTTTTAAGGGAATCGTGTTAAACACGAGCCTCGTTCCACGCCCTTATACTGCTTTTACTTATTGTTATATAGTGTCTGTCTTCTGCTTCTACCTCTTTCTGTCTGTTATTTAATTTTCTGTCATATATTTTCTGTTAATTTATTTATTAAATTATAATTCGATTTATATTAATAAAGTGTACATGTACACTTTATAATAATCTAAATTGGATTAATTCCTATAAGTAAAACACTTTTGTTAAATCGGATTAATTATTATTAACAGATTTTATATTTATAAATTGTTTTCTATCGAAACCAGGTTGAGTTTCATTGAAAATCAGTTTTATTTAAACAAAATTTTAATTTAAAGATTTGGAATTGCATATCTATACCGATTTTTAAAAGCAGTTGTTCAGATCAGTTTATTTTGAAACCAATATTGAGTCTCGATTAAACTGATCTAGTTGATTCATTGAAACCAAGATTAAGTTTCTTTGAAGCAGATCCGGTACAAGGTTATAGAAATCATGATTGAATTTCTTGGATACCGGTTTATAACAGTTTATTTAACTGTTTGTATGTGATCTTTCAGGTGTTCAGGTCAGTTTATTTTGAAACTAAGATTGAGTTTCTATTCAACTGATTTATTTGATTCATTGAAACCAATTTGAGTTTCTTTGAATCGAATTTGATACAAGTTTAAATAAACCAAGCCGAGTTTATTAGATACCAATTATAAATAAAATATTGTTTAACAGTTCTTAAATGTTTTGTATTGACAAGTTTTATAATGGGATACACGGTGTAACCTTAGTGAATCTTGTTAAATTTAATCCTGTTGCGCCAGTTACTGACATGGTTGCAAATCATGACGTATTTAGATTCATTGGAACAAATGAGAGTTATCTTTGAGAAACATATCTCATTAAAATGTAGTTGTTATGTTTTATTAGACAACTGTAACGTTGTTCGATTAAAATCATTGTAAGAATTTCTTGAATCAAGATATGTGAAACTCATCATCATTGTTTATTATTTAATTTATCAAATATATAATCCTACGTTACTAATTTAGTGGAAGTGTTTGTTTGACTTATCTAGTTTATTTTAAACTGGGTCGGTTATTATTAACTAGATATAATTCTTAAAAAAAATTTGGAGTTTAAAAGTATATCTATAGAAACCTTGTTGAGTTTCTTTAGAAGAATAGATCTACTGAAACTTTGTTGAGTTTATTTAGAAGAATGAATCTACTGAAACCTTGTTGAGTTTCTTTAGATGAATGGATCTACTGAAACCTTGAGTTTCAATATAGAAATAGATCATGTAAAATAGATCTATTAAGATCTTTTTAATGAAAATTGACAACATCATATTACATGTGTTTTTGTTAAAACATTATGTAATAGGTGATATTGTTTAATTGTTTATAAATCGAAAGATTTCTTTTAAAAAACGGATTTTGTATAACGGGATTTACAAAAAATTAGGTTTTAAAACAAACGACGAATTAAATGTTTTTGTTAAAAAACACTTGTGATTAAGCATGTTCGTTACATCAGTTTCCAAAATTAGTTTACAACCTAACATGGGTATATTTGTTTTAGAAGACAGACACTTGTAGTTTTGCATCCATTTATGTGAAAGAAGCAGAAAACTCATCCACATTTATGTGGGTTCAAAATCTGTTTGCAAATATAATTCATGTGAAAGAAACTCTTTCAATGAGACACGATATCTCATTGAAAGATTTTCTTTAACATGAAATAGAATTATAATACACTAATTTATTTTGATCAGTTTATTTAATATATGTTATTTTCACAATGTCATGTATGTGGTGATAAGAGTTTGATTAACTCTTTCAATGCAGTTGAGAATGGAGAGAACGATTTTAGGCAACTCTCCAATTGCTAATATCAGGGGAAAAGGAGATGTGATTCACATCTGGAAAAGAATCTAAGTTAACCAACGCATTGTACGTGCCGGATATTTCATAGGAATCTTGTGTTTGGATGGTTGCTTAATGAATTTTGGCTTTCATCTTGTGTTTGAATCAAATAAAAAAAATTAAGTTAATGAATAACGTAATTTGAGTCTGTACGGGTTACGCCTTTAAAAAAAGGTTTAAGTTGAATGTATTTTCTAATGGTCATTTTAGCAAAATGAGTATGAATTTAGCTTATTTGATTCTTTAAATGTATGGCCTGGCTGACTTGGACATGTTTTAAATTTTAACTCAATAGGTTATCTAATCAAACTAAATTGGATACCATTTTTTTATTGACATGGACTACAAAATTACAACTTGTGTTGAAGCCAAATTGACAAGATTGTCTTTTCTCTCGGTCGAACGGAAATAACCGAACCCCTTGATATGATTCACATGGTTTTATGTGATTTAGAATTAATACCTACTAAGGTAGCGAATAGCGAGTACTTCATCATATTTGAAGTAAGGATATAGACAAGAGTATTCAATATAAATAAGTTGAGAATTAACTTATTATTGAATTTATGTGCTAAACTTTGAGTAAGACACAAATTTATTGCTCTTGATACTCCAACAAGAGAAATGTTGAAAGAAAAGAACCGTGCCTTAGAAGATATGGTTAATGCCATGTTTCTTACTCTTGGTATTAAGCCATGCATGTGGGGGACAGCTATTATAATGACTACTTATCTATTAGATAAGATCCCTTGTAAAGAAAATAAGATAGTTCTTATGAACTATGGATGGGAAGAAGACTATCTTATAAGTATTTACAAATATGGGGGGATATCTAGCCAAGATATCTGTATTGAACCCCAAGGTTCAAAAGATTTGACCTGAAACTGTGAATTGCATATTCTTAGTATATGCTCATAACAGTAGTGCTTATGGTTTCTTTGTGTATGTTGATCTACACAGGGATACGATAATGGAATAAAGAAGTGCTTCCTTCTTTGAAAGTATATTTCCATGTTAACAAAGGAAATTGAAAGATCATCTAGAATTGATGACAAGTGTCCCAAGATCAAGATAAACACGAAATGATAATGATCTCCAAGATGAGAGACAAGATCAACCTAAGAAAGAAGAGGTTGACCCTAGAAGAAGCAAAAGGGCAAGAATCGAGAAATCGATTGGACCCGATTTTGTTTCTTTTATGGTAGAAAACGAACCTACTTCTTATCGAGAAGAGGTAACTTTCTCAGAATGGCTCAAAGGAAAGAAGCCATTAAAAGTAAAATAGATTCTATTTTACAAAATCATACTTGGGAGCTCGTGGATTTACTTTCGGGTTGTAAACCACTAGGCTATAAATGGATCTTCAAGAAGAAGATGAAAGCCGATGGCACCATTGACAAGTACAAAGCAAGATTGGCAATCAAAGGATTTAGACAACAAGCAGGTCTATATTACTTTGATACTTATTCTACGCGAATAACCCCAGTTAAGATGATACTTGCTATTGCCGCATTAAGAAATAGGAAAGTTCATCAAATGGATGTGAAAATGACATTTCTAAACGGAGATTTAGAAAAAGTACTATACATAAACCAACCTGAGGGTTTCATGGCTCCTGAACTAGAGAGCAAAGTTGTAGGCTTGTTAAGTCATTATATGGCTTAAGGCAAGCTCCCAAACAATGACATCAATTTTTTTGACCATATCATGTAAGAATGTGGATTCAAAATTAATGGATGTATGTGCGATCGATAGTATATATGTATTCTTGTGTTTATACATAGATGGTATAATCAATTATCACTAAAAGTGATAACAAGATAAACAAATCCACTAATGACATGTTGGAGTCAAGATTTGACATAAACTTCATTAGTTGTTGCCTTGTTGGATATGGTTCTTGGAATGTGAACCAATATGGATTTGTTTTGAAGTCAAAAATATTATAAGGACAATATTCTTGAGAGGTTCAACGTGGGGGATTCTGACCTAGCTAGAATTCAATGACATCTTTTTAATTCTATTTAAAATAGAGGTAAAGGTGTTGCCCAATTTGAATACTCAAAGATTATTGGGCATCTTATGTGTGTAATGACGTGTGTGACTTGAATTTATAAGCAGGTCAAGTATACCAGTAATTCAAGTGATGATCATTTGAATAGTATGACACAAGTACGATGATACTTATGAAATTGCATTATGAAAGATATTCGACTGCTATCAAATGAATGCAAATTTGGATTCTTACTTAAAAGAATCTAGATCCACTAGAGCGGATGTACTTACGCTAAGTGGAAAGCTATGTCTTAGAAATCTTGAAAGTATTTCAAACAGACTCTTATAGCTAAATCTATGATGAAATCTGAATTTATCATTTAAGATAAATTTATATAATACGCGTGATATTTACGTTAATTCGTAAAGGACATACGAAGTTGGCGTAAACTGGTAACGAACATGTTTATAAAGTGTGATAGTCAATTGAATTTTGACAGATTTCATATCACAATGTAAAACGGTAAGTCGAGACGTATTCATCATAGACGGTGATTGGTGCAACAACTACTCTCAAATAGAGTTATCACGATTGACTACATAAAGTCAATGGATAACATCGTGGATCCGCTTATGAAAGGCTTGAGCAGAGAGTTAGTTAGAGAGTCGTCTAAAAGAATGTGACTAAATCCTTTAAAGGAATAAGTTTCAATGAAAGAAAACCTAACCCAGTTGACTGGAGATCCCAAGATCTGGGTTCAATAGGACAACCTAATCATAGAAATGTAGGGGAAGTCAAGTAAATATAGGTGTTACTTTAAATTGTGACATTCTAGTCCATTCCTAAAACAAATGTGACTTGTTGAGGTTAAACATATGACTTTAATGATTCAAGATGAAATCACAAAGCATAATGATTCAAGATGAAATCACAAAACATATGTTTTTAATGATTCAGGATGAAATCACCTATGTGAGAGAGAAGTGGGAAAACCTAACCCAGTTGTGGGGGGCGCAATTCCTAAGAGCTCATACAGAACCAGGCTAGTGTTCATGACCATAACAGGCACGAATATGAGGACTTGACAAGGTCAGAGAGAGTCGTGTGTGAGTATGTATTGTCGTCTACATAAACAGAGGCTGAGTTCAAGGACATCGCGTCTACTCAGATCTAGAAGGCTAAGTGCATCTCACAAGGGAAGGTTCAAAGGGTCACACCTACCTATCCTATGCAGGACTCAACCGCACAAATTTCGCCGTAACTTTTGTGTGTTTTTGACCGATTTCTATTCATGTGGTGGATTATTGGAAAAATAGTATTGCAAAATGACTTTTTGCAAAGTTTGGAAATTATTTAATATATTATATATATATTTATGTTAGCTTGTAGTTTTGCGTTCTCCTTGAAGAGAGCTTCGCAACAAGCTATAGTATGTCCAAAATGGTGATAATATGAATGAGATATCGTGTCTCAATATGTGACACTTGAAACACAAAATCTGGGAAATTTATCCTCCTACATCGCCCAATATGGAAAGTGAGGATGGGTTTCTTTTTCCAGAATTTTCTGTAAATATATTTTAAGAATAGATATAGACTTATTCAAAAAGTCTTACAGAATATTTACAGAATAATTTTGTGTTATAAAAGATATGGAAAATCTGTATTAGTTTCAACAGATTTGTCTAATTATGGTATATATTTAATCTTGGAAAACAAGACAAGTTTTCAGTATAAATATAACCATAATTCTCATTCATTTACTACAACCGAAAAACACTGCTCCATAGCAACCAAGTTCTAGCAATCCTTTCTATCAGAAACGTACGATTGCCTCTGTGATTTTTTAGGAAAGTTTGTCAGGTCCGGCTGTGCAACAGCTTTGGACGTTGTACCCTGGGAAACAGACGACGAATCTGTTTTAAGGGAATCATGTTAAACACGAGCCTCGTTCCACGACCTTTTACTACTTTTATTTACTTATCGTTATATAATGTCTGTCTTCTGCTTCTACCCCTTTTTGTCTGTTATTTTATTTTCTGTTAATTTATTTATTGAATTATAATTCGATTTATATTAATAAAGTGTACATGTTTCCCTACACATTCATCAGGTATAATCTCTTTACAAAACAAAACCCTCTTATTTTCGTCCCCCTCAAGTGCCTATCTCACACTGATTTTTTTGCTTAAGATCGCGACACTCCAGTTGGTTTAAACTGTTAAAATCCATAAGCCATTCCCCCTTCTTTATCAATATATGGGGTTGAAAGAGCGCATGTTGCAGCTCTAGAGACCCAATTAGCCAGGGAAGGCAACAACTCCTCTTTAGCCGTATTCTAAGTAGAAACCCGTTGGAGACCCAATCTTAGATGTCCATTATAAGTCACTTTATTTTTATCTTTAAGAATTAAATTGAATTGTGCAGTGATAGGTCTCCACATGATTTTTAACGAAACAGCAAAAATCCACAGCCTACATGTAGAATTGGTGTGGGTTGTACCAATTGAAATTACATGAAATTTTTCTTTCTTACTTTTCATCTTTTACTTATCAAGTGAAACAGGGTAAGGTTGATGGATTGGATATATTTTTTTTTTAAAATTATGTGTGTCTAGCATTAGCATTTCTCAATTAAATTAGGGATAGTCAAATTATCCTAGCAGTATTGAAGTTTCAGGAACGTTTAATAAGCTCCAACATTTCCATACCTCCAATATGCCTATTAAATTAAAGACCATGAAAGGATTTTGCCTAACATCCGGTAGGCCAACCTTAAGCAAGATAGAGTGGTGGTATGAGAAATTACAACAAAAGACCGTCACCGCAACACCATTCCATTAAATCGGGTAAATACTTCCTTTAATCGCTATGTCATATAACATATGCAAGTAGATGCCTAATACTCAACAAACCACTTGGGAACTTTAGTTCATTTATTTTACAAGTTACATTTAAACTTCAATTTAATACGGAGTAATGATAATCAGTAACAATCAACCTTTAGATGTAAGAATGTTACCTCCTGTCACTAAAATAAGGGTTAATAGACAAATATGTTACTAAAGTTTGTCAAAATGTATGCCTAAGTTACTAAAGTTTAAAACGTTACAAAGAGGTTACTGAAGTTTTGTTTACCGGTTATATAAGTTACCCTGTATGTTGTAACCCTTTGTTACCAGTTAATTGTCTACATGGCATGGGACGTGGTAATTTTTTATATTTTTTTAATAACACTGATTAATAAAAAGGCAAAATTAATTAGGGTTCTCATTTCTCTCTTTCATTTCATTCTCGATTCCACCATTCTCTCTCAAAAACAACACCACCATATTAATTTACTTAAGTGCATTTAGGGTTTTCATCTTTCCAAAAAAAGGTATCTATGGGTCTTTAATTATTATATTTCTATATTTTCAGTCATTGTTTAATCTTAAATTATAATTAGGGTTTTGTACATTTAGGGTTTTGATTAAATTAACAATCTTTCTTGTTTTATATAATTTCAGATGGCATATGAATCTCAACCATCTGTTTTTTGATAAAATATCACTGGGGTGGCATGTTTGTAAGAGATCCTCTTTCATATGACTATGAAATACTTTCTTAAGCACTCAATGTTGATCTTGTTTCATTAGGTTTAGCTGGTTTTATAAATCTTTTAGAAACTAAATGTATTGGTTCTGTGAAGTCACTTTTTTATTTGATGCCTAGCTTAAAGTTTCACTTAGGATTGAAACCCTTAAAATGTGATAGTGACTTTGATGATTTTGTTCGATGTGGTGTTAATAATGACAATGTCTTGCATATGTATGCTTCTCATTCTAAGTTTGAACCAAATGAAACCACTACTGAGCAAAATTTAGGAGTAAATGATGATAGTGGAAGTGACTTAGATGATGATGATTATAATGTATATGATTATTGTAGTTCAGGAGAGAGTGACACTACTTTGAGTGACCATTTGTATGATGGTGAAAAGGAAGTTTTAGAGGTTCAAACTAAGAAAGTAGGCATTGCACCTAAGAAAAAAGCTACTAAGATGTTTGATGAGAACTTTTTGACTAGCATATTCAGTGGGTTGCCTAAAGATGACTTTGATGATCATAATGATCCTAAAACAGATGATCCAGATAAGATAGGTGATCACTGCCAATTCATGATCCTAATATCAAATGGAAGCTCATAAGACCACATTTAGGGGAAAGGTTTAAGGGTTTTGAACAACTGAAAAGGGCCTCGGCATCTTATGGTTTGGAAAATGGTTACAAGCTTTATTATTAAGTAAATAATCCTATGAGACTTATAGCTAAATGTTCAAAAGATAATCAAGAAAAGAAATGTCTATTTAGGTTGAGGGCAAGTTGGATGCAACCAGAGAAATTTTTTCAAATAAAAAAACATGATTGATGAGCATGTGTGTTCTAGGACATATGCATATGGTACCTTGATAACAAGTAACTAGATTGCAAGGAATTATGCTAAAAAGATTATGATCAACCCCACAGTCAAAGTTAGGAATATTATTGCTATAATACTTAAGAAATACAAATGCAAAGTGTCTGTTAGTCAAGCTAGAAGGGGGAAGATTAAGGCTTTACACTATAAGACTTGTTTAAAGGATCACTATGAAATGTGATACGTGTAAGAAATATATATATATATATAATACTACGGAAAATTTACCAATTTACCCTTGAGGACAAAGGTGAAAAGGAAACTCTTCAAAATATATATAATATAATATAATACGTATCTTAACTCAGAAGTATGCTTTCCCGGGTCGTTTCCCCAACGACTTGTGAAATTGAAACCACGCCTTAGTTTGGATTATGATTTGAATGAGAGAAAAGATTTTTTTCTGATTATCTATAACTACCAATTAAAAACATAATTAAAATAAGAAATTAAAAAGCAATTAACGAACTAAGATAATTAACGGAAACAAATAAAACGCGACAAATAAGCAAGTAAAACCAAAATAACCCTTAAAAATGCAAACTAAAATTTTAAACCTAGAATAGGATAAAAGAAAATTTTAGGAAAAAGAAAAATATTTTTTTGATAATTTTTGAATTTTTTATGAATTAAAAATGAATTTAATCTAATTAAATCCTAGAAAATAGCAAATAAAGTCCTAAAAATTAAGAAAAATGATTTTTAAACTTAGAAAAGTCTAAAATAACATAAAAACTCAGAAAACTATTTTTAACTATTTTTAAAATTAAAATCCTATTTTTAAAATTAAAATTAAAAGCTTAAAAATGAAAATTAAAATCTAAAAGTGTTGAAAATGATTTTTCTGAATGTAAACCTAAAAGTATTTAATCTAATGCTAAAAACTATTTTTTTGTATTTTTAAAAGTTATTTTTGTATTTTTTTTATTTTTTTTCTAAATTATAAATCTACAAAAAATCCTAGAAATTAATAAAATTACGGAAAAAATGTGAAAAATTCAGGAAAAGTCTAAAATGAAACAAAGTTTGCTAGAAAAATAAAAGAAGCAGCTCAGCTTATCAAATGCCTTATAATAAGCTCAACTAGCTACGGCTTATAATCCAAAAGGAAAAAGAAAATGAGTTCAAGAATCAAATGGGTAGAGGAATTAATGGATGAGCTATTGTAGCATATTGGCTAACACCTATGGTATGTGAGCAAGAGGTCACGGGTTCAAGGTTGAGTAACACCCATTTTTTGCATTTTTTTTATTTTTGAAAAGTAAAAGCTCAAATTGAAAGTAGACACTTTTTAAAGCACTTTTAATGAAGAAACTATAAGCTGAATCTCAAAGATAAGCTCTATAAAAGCTTTTTAAGAATCTGATAACAGAAAGTGGGGCTTTGAGCACGTAAAGCTTATTTTAACTAAAAGCTTGCACCACACTTATATTTAAGCTCCACCCCCCCCCCTTTTTTCAAAACCAAAAGCTGTTCTAGAATCCTTATGAAATGCAGAAGCTGAATCTAACAAGCTACTTAAGCTAAAAACACTACAAGACTTCTAAATCTAGGATTGAAAACAGCAAACTCAGGAATAGAACTCAAAAAACTCAAAAAGACATTAAGATAAAAAGTTCAATAAGCTATTTCAGATTCTAAGCTTTTGAACACTTAATTACCTACCTATAGGCTAGTAATCCAAATCATAAAAACAAGAACTTAAGCTAGGAATTCTAATTAAGCAGCTAAAACTAGTTACCACTGTTTTTGTTTTTTTTAGATTTTTTTTTTGAAAACATTGAAAGCAAAATTAACCTAAGAAATAAGCTAGGAATGTTAAGACAAGACTTAATATAAATTTACACTATAATCTACATAAACCATGCTGATATTTAAAAGTCTAAATCCTAATAAGGATAGTTTAAATGAGTAAATGAAAAGACAGCAGTGGAAACTCCTTTACCACTGCTGAGCAATTTTACAAAGAGAGTAAATACCAAATTCATGTGTCCTAAGGGATAACCTGCATATACAAACACTATTTGAGTGTGTTTGAAACACATGCAACTCACTGATCCAAGCTTAAGAAGCTTGTCATAAGATTTTACAACATAGAAAAGTGAAAAAATGGTCCCCTGGGGGATGGGGGGTGTGGTGGGCAGAAGACAGAAACAATAGGAGCATAAAGTTAAATTATTAAGATCAAACTAACTTAGCTAACCTATTCAAAATTCAATCAAATATGATCATCAAACTAACCAAAGTGCATTCACAAAATACCTTTGACTTTTAAAGGTCAAACTATCCTAATCCAAACACTCCTTAATACTTGACAGATTTTTATAAAACTTGAGCAATTCAAATCCAGCTAAGAAAACCTTGATACCAGATATCAATGAGCTTATAACAAGCTTAACAAACAGATTTCAACAACTTATTAAGCTAGAATTAAGAATCTAAAGGGCTCAAATGAGCTTATCAACAGCTCTGGCTTATCCTAAGATAAGCCAATAAAATCCATGGGAGCTCTTCCATTGTAAGCTACCCATATCTTTAGCATATACGTCCAAGTATCAAAGTATTAAGCTCATTTAGGATAAAGTAAGTGTAAAATGACAAATTATCTCTATCATAAGCTTAGAAACTCAATGAGAGCTTATGGTAGCTTAATGAGTAAAAGAAGTAATTGAAAACTAAATTGAGATTCATTAATACTTAAAAGCTTAATACAAAACTTAGAAAAGACAGATTACACTAGCATAAAAACTAAAAGACAATTACAATACAAATAAAAACTATGATAAGCTAAATTTTTATAACTAAAAAAAATTACAAGAAAAGAAAATGCTCATGTGGTTGATAGTGATGGCCTTTTATAGTTATGCTGAGAGAACCTCTAGTGGTCTGAGCACTCTTACACACATCCTATCACACTCTGCCGTACATTCACTCAATCATTAGCCTGTAAATCTTGCTGTTGGATCACTTATATCCCACGGATGCCAGTGCGGCAATCCGTTATGTGAATTTGTGCATTCATTTATGAGTGTATCCCGAGTACAAACCATCATCTCGTTTGTGCCTTCACTTAATCCAACGTGTCCATTTCCTTTTGTGGGATGCGACCATAAGAGAGAAGTGGTGATGTGTTTTACTTTGCCATGTTACTTTGGCACCTGAATTGTCTACTTTGACCTTCAATTTTCAAAACCCCTTTGATTTGACCTTGGGTAACTATGGAGGAGACGAGTGAAGAGTATTTGAGTTCTTGGCGCCTTTTTTTGTTTTAACTGAATTGGGAAAAAAAACAGGTATAACTTTAGGGTATTGGCAAGAATGGTCCCTCTGTTTGTATTGCATTTTTGTACTATAAAACAAAGTAGTATAGTAGTTTGAGAAGTGGCAAATTAGGTCCCTAGACTTTATAAAAAGGTTATGGATTAGGGTTTTGAGGGACTGAATGTGTAACTTTGGAATTTTGTCTTTTATGGCTTGACTTTTGTTGACCAGGAGTTGATTGAAGGTTGACTTTTTGACTTTAGCTTCTGGCTATTGTACACTCTTTTGTTCTCGTGTTCTTGTTTGCCCGGTTTTAACCATTTTCTTGTGGTTTTTGCTTTATCCGTACCTGCACATTCAAAACAAAAAAACAAGCATATCTTTGCCATTTTTATTATGTTTTTGGTCTTTATTGGGTTTATTTTGATATAAAATGGATATGTATTTTTGGTCTCGTTCCATCCCAGTGTATTCCTCGTGTTCTATTCCCCGGCAGCGGCGCCAAAAATTGATTCGTCAATTTTAACACACGTAAAATAATATATCTATATAATACTAGGGAAAAATTACCAATTCACCCTTGAGGACAAAGGTAAATAGGAAATTCTTCAAAATTTATATATAATATAATATAATACGTATATTTAACAGGGAAGTATGTTTTCCTGGGTCGTTTCCCCAACGACTTGTGAAATTGAAACCACGGTTTAGCTTGAATTATGATTTGAATGAGAGAAAAGATATTTTTGTTTTTCTATAGCTACTAAATTAAAGCAACAAGTTAAATAAGCATACAAAAACAATTAAACACTTAAAGCAATTAACGGGAAAAAATAAAACGCGACAATTAAGCAAATACACTAAAATTAACTCCTAAAAATGCAAACTAAATTTCTAAACCTAAAATAAGACTAAATAAAATTTTAAGAAAAAGAAAATTATTTTTTTGATTATTTTTGAATTTTTTATGGAAAAAAAAAAAAAACCCCAAAACAAAAAAAAAAAAAAAAAAAAAAAGCAGAACAAAGAAAAAAGTTGTAGGGATGTTGGTGGTTTTTGGGGTGAGGGGGGGGGGGGGGGGGGGGGGGGGGGGGGGGGTGGGGGGGGGGGGGGGTGGGGGGTGGGGGGGGGGTGGGGGGGTTTGGGTGGGGGTTTTTTGTGTTTATTTTTGGTGGAGGTGGTCTGTTGGTGTTAGTATATTGGTGTAGGGTTATTAGTAAAAAAAACTTAACAGCTGTTCCTTTATTTTTAAGGAGCTTAATTTTGCTGAATTTTTTAGAAACAACCGACGGACTCTCGGCTAATCTCACGAATCAAAGAAGTGGCTAATTAAACCTAATTAAATTCTAAAAAATAGCAAATTAAGTCCTAAAAATTAAGAAAAATGAGTTTTAAACTTATAAAAGTCTAAAATAACGTAAAAACTCAGAAAACTATTTTTTACTATTTTTTAAAATTAAGATCCTATTATTAAAATTAAAAATAAAAGCTTACACCTGAAAATAAAAATCAATAGGTGTAAAAATAATTTTCAGAATGTAAACCTAAAAGAATTATTCTAATACTAAAAACTATTTTTTTGTATTTTTGTAAAACTTTTTTCTAATTTTTATGATTTTTCGAAATTTAAATCCTAGATTAAAAATAATCTTCTTAATAGAAAAATGTGAAAACTTCAGGAAAAATCCTAATTCTAACAAAGAACAAGAGAAAAATGCTAACACTCAAACAGCTTAAATAATAAGCCCTATAATAAGCTCAACTAGCTACGGCTTATAATCAAAAAGGAAAAAGAAAATGAGTTCAAGAATCAAATGGGTAGAGGAATTAATGGATGAGCTATTGTAGCATATTGGTTAACACGTATGGTATGTGAGCAAGAGGTCACGGGTTCAAGGTTGAGTAACACCCATTTTTTTCATTTTTTTTATTTTTGAAAAGTAAAAGCTCAAATTGAAAGTAGACACTTTTTAAAGCACTTTTAATGAAGAAACTATAAGTTGAATCTCAAAGATAAGCTCTAAAAAAGCTTTTTAAGAATCTGATAACAGAAAGTGGGCTTTTGAGCACTTAAAAGCTTATTTTAACTAAAAGACTTGCACACAGCTTATATTAAGCTCTTTTTCAAAACCAAAAGCTGTTCTAGAATCCTTATGAAATGCAGAAGCTGAATCTAACAAGCAACATAAAGCTAAAAAACATACAAGAATTTCTAAATCTAGGATTGAAAACAGCAAACTCAGGAATAGAACTCAAAAAACTCAAAAAGACATTAAGCTAAAAAGTTCAATAAGCTATTTCAGATTCTAAGCTTTTGAACACTTAATTACCTACCTATAGGCTAGTAATCCAAATCATAAAAACAAGAACTTAAGCTAGGAATTCTAATTAAGCAGCTAAGACTAGTTACCACTGTTTTTGTTTTTTTTTTAATTTATTTTTTTTGAAAACTTTGAAAGCAAAATTAAACCTAAGAAAAAATTTAGGTATGATAAGACAAGAAATAAGCAAAATTAAGAATCTAAAGCTGAACAACTTATATATTTTTGTTTTTTTGGTTTTTGATGATTTTATTTAAGATAAGTAATGAAATTACTAAGATCAATATACTAAAACTTAAAACAGATAAGAAACTTGATTGATAAGCATAATTAAGATAATAGTAAGTTAACAAAAACGCAACTAGAATAAGCCAATAAGCATAGTCTACACTAATAATCAATCAATTAAGCAATATATTAAAGGACAAAGAATTAAATGAATACATACTAGAAGCATCAGCAAACAAGCTAAAGGGCTCCAAATGAGCTATCAATAGCTCTGGCTTATCCAAAGATAAGCCAGAAAAATCAATGTAGCTCTTCCATTGTAAGCTCCCCTTCTTAGCTTTAAGTCCAAGTAACAAAGGTATTCAGCTGATTTTTAGGATAAAGTAATTATATGAACTAATTAGCTCTACATAAGCTTATAGACCTCATTAGAGCATATGAGAAGCTTATGAGAGAAAGTAGTAAATGAAAACTAAATAGAGATTAAGTTAATACTTAAAAGCTGATTACAATACTTGAGAAAAGACAGATTACACTAGCTTAAAAACTAAAAACAATTACACTTAAAAATAAAACTATATAAGCTAAATTTATAAGCTAAAAAAATACAAGAAAAGAAGATGTTCATGTGTGTGTGAGTGAGGGCCTTTTATAGCTGCTGAGAGAACCTTCTAGGGTCTGAGCACTCTTACACACTCCTATCAATCTCTGCCGTACATTCTCTCAATCATTGGCTTGTAAATCTTGGCCCTTGGATCTCTTTGATAATCACACGGATTGCCAGCGTGGCAATCTGTTGATGTGACATTTGTGCTTTCTGTAGGATCGTTTAATTCATAACACGGGTGATGATTCTTGTGATTGGGCTAGTTTCTAGAGAGAGAAACACATGAGAGGGATTTTCTAGAGAAGAGAAAATGAGATTGATAAGAAAAGAGCGAAATGACTAGCTTGCCCTCTTCCAAAGAGACACAGGAAGAGGCATATATAGTTTTTTACAAAATTCCGGTATTTAGTACCCGGCTTAAACCAAAAACATACGATTACTAATAAAACGAACTATTTACAAACAATAATATACGAGGTTGACCGAGTCTTACTCATATCTAACAATCACCCCCTAAGGGAGTCACCCTTGAAACACTAGACTTTAAGCTCTTACAGCGAGCCAGTCTTTTGATTCTTCATGTTTACAACTAGTACTTTGTTTAGTGATCGTTAGATAACAATTGAGCTTGTTCACTTTGACTTGTTTTTGATTGATCTGAGCTTTCCTGATATCAACAGCCAAAACTTAATCTCTCATCAACTAGTAATTTATTGCCATCTTGTGCACTTGTGATAAGAAACTGATAAGCAGAGTTTGCGGAAGCTTTTGACACCATTATGAGATCTTTCATAACTTACAAACAAGTGTAGGTCGAGACCTAAGCATTCGGTTATTAACTTGACATTACGTGAAACAGGGATCTCCATCACCATCACCATCTTAAATGATCCTGTTAATGAAACGGTTTAGCAATAAGAGAAAATTGATTTGAAAACATCATCCTAATGTTAAGATTATGAAAATCTTTTGTTAAACTTCGATATTTTTGATTGGATGTTAAATGTTCAATAACCGTCCATTCATAATGCTGGAACAAAGTTTGATTCACTGTAAAAGCGCACCATCGTTTCTTTCCAATGACACAAGATTGATTCTTAGTAGAATCGCACGAAGTCACCTACCTAGACTTGTTTTGATGTTGGCTCTAAACAGGATTTCCATCTTCTTGTGAATACAATTTGTATCACACGGGGAAGTTTCGGCAATATCACAAGGATAATTATTCGTCGATAATATATATATATATATATATATATATAAGTAAAAATATATATATATTATAATATAAGCAAACAATCAACCAAATACCTTTGGCCAAGGATTGGTCAAATGTTCACAAAAATAATATATATACGTAACCGGAAGTATGAGTTCCCGGGATGGTAATGTCCAAACAAGCTTAATGAAAATCGAATGACGGATTGATGATTGATAGTTTTGAATATGACAAGGTTATGATGGGTTTTCCTATTTTCTACGCAATGAAATATCCAAAAACGATTAAAAAAACTAAAAACGAAAGCTAATAACTTAAACCTAAAAACGGCACGAAAAACGAGGGTTCAAAAACCCTAAATTTTGCAAATTAAACCCTAGAACATATTTAAAAGCTAAAATAGATTCTAATGAACAAAAAACGAGTTTAAAAAAAAACTAGATTAAAAACGGAGGAACTATGCTACTACTAGCAGCAGGAACAATGCTACCAGCAGGAACCCTTTTATACTAACAGCATGAACTATAAAGTAACTCTACCAGCAGGAACTATACATGTCCTAACACAGGTAGAACAATGCCACTACCAAGCAGCAGAAAAATGCTACTAGCAGTGAACCATACTGTCTAACAGCGAGAGAACTATACTTAGTACAATTTTTTTTTTTAAAATCCTTTTTACAATAAGTCATTACGGAACACGATAAAAATAATCATTTTTCTAACTACACTTTTATGAAACTGAAAATATAATGCTGGGAATAAGCACATTTAAAACTGACAACTTGCTAAATTAAGTTTTTAAAAAAGACAAAATGCTTTTTCAGCCCTCTAGAATAAGCTATTAAAATAAACTGTAAGTACAAAATAAGTTAAAACACATAAAATATAACTACAAACTACTTAGACTATGAAAATCAGACTCCAAAACAATCATTAACTAATTTAAAATTGAGATTAAAATCGGACTTTTTTTTTTAAAACCGAACAAAAAAATGCACTATGACAAATTTTAAAAAAACTTGTATTTGATAAACTAATAACCCAAACTCTAATACCAGATATTGCATGCATAAATATACTAAATGAATTCAAAACAACTCTTAAACATTACCCAAACTTAAAATCGAAGATTATGCACCTAAATTTCATAAAAAGTCCACATATTCAACTCATAGTTACAAAATCATGAAAATCTTGGAAAACTTAAATCAAACTTATAAAAACTTGCTTAACATTGATATTTTAATGATTTGGAAATTGGATTTTGTGACTTTGAAAGACCAAAACATGATTTATACCAAACACATTGGTTAACCCAAACGACCCCTAAAGTAACATATAAACCAAATAAAGCTTCTAAATCACTAAAATTAGTTTCATGAACCCTTAATACCAGAATTGGACTCTAAAATATGAACCTAATAATCAACTCTAATCCGAAAAAATAAGCAAGTAAAGACACCAAAACAGATTATCTAATTAGAGATGGATTTAAAGCAAATTTTTAGTAAAAACTTGAGAATAAGCAAAAAACAAAACATGTCTTGCATAAAACTTGATCAAATAAACATAAGTAAGAGCAAATAAGCATTAATAAGGCATAAATAAGCAATAATAAGCAAAAAATAAGCAAGTGCTAAAATGGTCATGAAAATGAATATTGTGACATACAAAGTCCTAATGAATTGGTTAGGAACTATAAGCTTCCGAATCAGTTGGTTATCACCCTATAGCTTACCAATAAGCACTAAACCAAGGCCATCCAATATTTGCCATGCTCCTTGATTCTTGACAATTCTTTTTTGTGATATTTTTTTTTTTATATTTTTTTGCGAGAATTAAGAACTTAAGACCACACAAAGCAAAAGAGGCTCCCATTGCTTAATGATTGATACAGCTTATAAGGTCTATTTAGAGCTATTTACACCCATTTATACAAGTCAACCAAAGATAACAAAAAGGCATTATTACAAAAATTCTTCAATTTATCTTTCCTTATACAAAAAGAGAACAAGACTTGGAAAATAACTGATAATAAGCTACAAGTGACTGAAAAAATAAGCTGAAAGAAAAAGATTGATAAAGCTGAAAATAAGTAAAGTCACTTAATGAAAATTACAAGTAAACTAAGATTAAATCGCAAGATGCCTTTAATGCCTTACACTTGTCCCTAATTATACAAAAAATGAGCTAGGTCCATGGTTCCTTTCGTTGTCTGTTTCTTTTGTGAGAGGTTCAGCAGCTATTTTTGTAGTGTGAGTGTCTACAAAAACAATCCCAGCCATCCAATATAATTGTGCTCTTGCAACCCATCCACAGCCCTTGAATCTTCTTTATCTTGAAAATTTTGAGGAATAGCCAAGGTGTACATTGCTAACATTTTACATAGGGGGGTGTAGTGGAGGAGGGGGAGAGGATTTATCCAGGGTGAAATTGGGTTTTGGCAGGGAAAAAGGATGGAAAAGAGTAAAAGATTTACAATACTTGGGGTTTAGTGGAATGGCGTGAAAGGGTAAAAAAGAGCTAGGGGTGAGGTTTGTGATTTGACATATTTGTGGCCCTCAACCTTTATTCCTTGTATGCACCTTTGTCTTGTGTGGTACAAGGTTGAGGGTTTGGCAGAAATGCCCCCTCAACCTTATAACTCTATTTTCAAAAACAGTCCTTTGGTTAATACAACTTTAGGGGCTTGGCAAGCTCAGCCCCTAGAGTTATATTTAAGAAAAATGTAAAATCAACCCTTGTCTTCTTTCTACTTTTAATATAACTTTGGGAATTGGCAAATTTAGTCCCTCAAGTTATATTCTTTTCTGATTCAGTTTGTCGGGGTTGACTTTGACTTTGACTGTTTGACTTTTTGGCTTCGATTTTACTTCGTCTTCTCACACTTTTCCATTTCGTGCTCAGTTTTGTACTTTCGCTTGTTATTCGTCCTTTTCTGAAATATCCGTTTCCTCACAACACAAATGCAAAACAAACATATATTAGGGCAGTTTTGTGCTGTCTTTGGTCATTTAAGTCAGTTTTATTATTTTTTTATGGAGAAAAGGTATAGTGTAATTAAGCACATACCAAAATCCCCAACTAAGGTATTGGTCGTGTCCGTCACGGCAATGTTATGAAGTAAACAATTACGAAAACTAAGAATCTCAATCCCCCTCGACTAATAACCTCGAAAAGTAGCTAAGTGTTCGTCAAGGAGAATTAAAGAATCAATAGCTCCGACAAGCCCCGTTTTCACCATTTTTTCACCTGTACACTAACTATCCCTAATATTTTTGGATTTTTCTTTTTCTTTTCTCGACTACCTGTTTGACTTCCTTTATTTTATCACATTGGGGTCATAGAATGAGAAGCGTCCATAGAAAGATCTATGGATGTCCGAATGGATAAATTCATCGTCCCGATTTATTTACTATGTCCAAACCAGCAATTAAACAAGATCATTTGTCAATAAAGTTCTAAATGCCTATAGCACTCATACTTATGACTTGTGAACTTTTAACTCCCAACATAGAATATATGATTTAAATGTGTGTACTCATTTCAACTCAATCATAGATCAACTTATTTCCATAGTCGTAATTCAAGATGAATCATGACTCAAAACAACAACTTTATTAGGACTTGAAACTTTGATTTTTAAGAACAAAATTTTAACTGTAGAACTTTTGCAACATCTCATCATTATAATCAAAAGTTCTTACAGCTAGGAATGCGTTGCTTAGTTTTGAACACATACCTAGCCTCGCACCCTAGTAGGGAATATCACAACCCAACGACCGGTGTTCTTAGTTGAAAACCCACCCGTTACTAGTGTAGTGGGAAAACACATCAACACCTTCTTTCCTATATTGGCTAAGGATAAGGTCTTTAGTTTTTAGAACCCTCACCTAGACTCGCTGTCCAGGTGAGATTATCTACAACACACCAAATCCCAGAAGAAAGATGTCCTTAGTTTAACCCCACCTCGTGGTTGGACCGGAGTGGGACATCACGACACATCTTTCACTTGTTCATATAATCAACGTATGCTTCATTGGCATAATTTCAATATTCCTGCCATTTTTGCTATTCAAACTTCATTCATGCATCTTAGGATATTTAACTTCAAATTACTAAAACCTAAAAATCACGCTTTAAAGAATCAATTTACAAATTTGAGAGCTATTTTCTACAAACATTGATGACTTAGTTTGAATGGAAATGACACGTATATTAAGTTGGATTAGAAGTTAATGGGAAAAAAAGCACAAGTTACTCATATAAGTTTATTAGAAAATCTTGCTTTGCACAATAAACTTTAAATTCAAATCTATCACTTTCTTGTTCCTTCACCTATTTAAAATTCAAGCAATAAATTTGTTGAAAGTCTTAACCTACATCGTTAATTTGAGGAACTAGCTAGGGCTCACACGCTCGATTCGAGTCAAATTATTCCGGGTGGGGGGGGGGGGGGGGGGGGGGGGGGGGGGGGGGGGGGGGGGGGGGGGGGTGGGCGGGGGGGGGGGATTCTTCTACCCATTAGGAAAGTCAAAACTATGACAAAACACTTATTTTTATTTTTGAAAATTTTTAAAATTTTCAATTTTTTTGGTATGTTTTAGCAAAAATTTGGTGGTAAAACGGATACACGGTAACACACTGCAGAAAAATCAAAACGTAGATCCCCCCCATACTAGAACTAAACATCGTCCTCGATGTTTCAAAGGGGTTCCTACGCAAATCTAAGGCCGTTTATTAAGTGTGCCAAAAGATAAAACGTTAGTCGAATAGATTTGGATACTGATTCCCAAAATGAAGCTGAGGATTGAAAACCTAGTGGAAACTGCGAGCACCGAGATTCTACACAATCCGGGAAATCCTGACAATAACACAAAGCACACAAAACATGTACAAAACACGGGTGAATGTTAAAATGTACGCCTCCTCATACAGAACCCTTAATTATAACTTCTACTGAATAAGCATGGGGTGCCTCCCACGAAGCGCTTGTTTAAGGTCGCTATGCTTGACCCGTCCCCGAATTTATTGGTCCATGGGAACGTCTGGAGATCCGGGACACAACTCGGTTGGATGTCCCCTCCCAAATAGTGTTTCAAACGATGACCCAATCACTGTGAAATTTGGCCCGAGTTTTGGGATCACACAAATAACAACAGTGCATATGAAAAACTTGGGTTCCAGTGAATGTCGCACTCCCAGCGGGTCTTAAGCTTGCCGAGAACAATCTCATCTAGAGATAAAGAGAGGAACTCGATCACACGACGTTGAAAACGCGATTTTTGATTTTGGAGTCATGGATTCTCTTTGTTTTCTCTTTATAGATCAAAGAGTTTTCATAAGCATGATCACGAAGTTCATTAAGTTCGTTGAGTTGAATTTTTTTATGAACAACTCCGCTTGTTTTTGAAATCAAAGTTTTATACTTAAGGGCCCAATAATCTTTGTGCTCGAGCTACAACCGGTAGATGCCATGCCTTCGCCGTACACTAAATTATATGTAGGGCACGATGGCTGTTTTTGTAAGCTGTGCGGAAAGCCCAAAGTGCGTCAACTTAATTTATCCGACAAAGGCACGATTGTACGCCCACGTCCTTATCAAGAAAACCTTTACTAAACCACGAATGGATACCACTCAACTTGTCCACTATGAGTGTGGATGATACGCGGTGGAGAGACGATGAGTGACTCCGTATTTAAGCATGACCTTTGCAAATTGGTCATTGCAAAATTTTCGCCTATGGTCCTTTCAAGAATTCTTTTCAAACCACGATTGGATACCTCAACATGCCCACTTGTTTGTGGGTGATATGTGGTGGAGAGACGATGAGTGACTCCGTATTTAAGCATGACCTTTGTAAATTGGTCATTTCAAAAATGGGCTCCGCGATTACTTATGATTACAGGAACGCACCCATAAAGTCAATGCCCCAAATGTCAAAGATTTCGCAAACTTGGATAGAGTTTTGTGGCATCTCATCACGTTGCGAAATTTTGCCTTGACGTTGACAAATGTCACATCGGGTGACAAAGTCATGGGCATCCTTGTAGATCGTGGGCCAATAAAATCCTGAATCGAAGACCTTTTTAGCGGTGTAATTGGCACCGTAGTGTCCCCCGGTGGGTCCACTGTGGCAAGCTTTAAGAATGTCAAAAGCTTCTTTGCCGTGCACACACCGCCGGATCACTTGATCCGCACATATCTTAAACAAGAAGGGGTCGTCCCAAAAGTAGTGTTTGACGTCTTTGAAAAACTTTCTTTTCTAGTTGGGACGACATACCTTTGATCACAAATTCCCCGCATTGTAGTTTGCAAAATCGGCAACCATTGGTCATTATTTATCATCACCACGAAAGGTACCATGCCCAAGTGTCACGAGAGAAATGTTTTTGTAAATTCCTTTTTCTCGAGCTCACCATTGATGGTGATTTATCATGTCAATTAGAAAGGTGGTCTGCGGCGAGATTTTTTGCTCCTTTTTTTATCACCCGTAATAAAACCCGAACAACAATTCTTGAGCAACAAAATCCACCGGAGAAATCTTGGCTTAGCATCCCTGCTTAGCAAGCAGGTACTTGAGACCGAATGGTCCTAAAACACTATGCTTTTATATATAGGGGGGGGGGGGGACAAGAGCAAGATATTTGCCGAAATATCTCGAAGGAGCATACACTAAAACTGCAAAGTAGATAGTCTATTTTCCGTTGATAAGTGGAAGGGTGCTTGGGAGGCCTCAGTCATTGGGAGATAAAAATCAATTCCAAGAGTCTACTATAGGAATTGCAAATTGGACTAGAGTTTGAGAGTGTGTTACGTTGGCCAACAATGACCATCCTCCAACTAGTCAACAACACTTATAGCCGCTTCCCAAATTGAATACCACGGGATCCAGGGTCCCAAACTGGCGTACTTTGAGCAACATCCCTAAAGAGATTGGAAGAGCGCGTGTAGTTATCTACATCACCCTCCAGACCACCAATCTTGTAAAACACCTGCTATAGTATGCATTCCAACTCGCCTCCCCACTGTGCTGAATCAAAAACCAATGAGTAGGTGTACAATAGGTTTATGCCTGGTCTATTTGTAAGAGGCCCCCGACGCTCTCACACCACTTACTTACTTACCACCATGCTAGCGTTTTCCTCCGCGGAGGTGTCCACCAGTATCCATCGTCCACGGGTGTGGTTGCCCCAACCACCTTGTAACAATGGTTTCATACTTAAGTCCCCAAATATATCCCATTCCCACTCCCAAAATCAAACAACCTCACCCACCAAACTCAGACCCTGCTTCCCACTTCCCACAACCATTCCGTCACTGTCCACACAGAACCATTAATATTCAGGTGTAGGCTATGCTCAGGTCCTCGTTCATAATCCCTATATACCAAAATACCTTCATCAACCCAACCTAGAACTCCCAGCTACTCAAAATTTAGACAACCTTCCCTGTCCGTTAATGGATTCCCAAAGTTGCTCCCAGAAATGTACACCCTAGTCCTCTTCCCCTCTTCTTCGGACCTTCACTTACCGACCCATGTCCCCCTACTCTCCACACCACTCCCATCCTTACACTCGATCCCATTGAAAAAACTATACCCTACGCACACGATCCGGCTCAATCCCCGCTTTTTTTCATCCCCCTATAGTGTCTAATATGCCCCGATGCAATGTCAAGAATACCCCAAAAGGCATGCGGACTGATAGGCAATGACGCCAAAGGCATGAGAAAGGGGACGAGCATCAGGGGCTCTTTTTCAACAGGTGGTGTCCATTTTGTTATCAGACAAGTAGATCGGAGAAAAACCTGTGCCACGAGAGCTCTCCAATACCACCACCTGAACAATCTCCCACTCGGCCCCGGGCAGCAACGGTACAAAAATAACAAGCATCAGCTCCAATCCAGTTACCGGTTTCCACAGTACCAAACCTAGTAGCCTCCATGATTAAGGAGTAGGTACTTACCAAGCAACTGCAAGTCTCCCCATCGTCCCTACCCTTACCTACCGCCTCTTCTAGTGTTACAACCTAATGTCCGAATACTAGCACAGGCCTCATACACTACCATGTAATAAAAAACCCAAAAAGACACCAACCCCTCCTTAACATTGGCCCATACTCTACCCTAAACTAAACGTGCCCCCTGCATCACCACTTTAACGCTTAGGTTTAAGTTCAAGACCCCCGCTTTCCTTAACCATCTCACATTACTCTCAACCCGGCTTGCCCTAGTCCACCCCCTAAAATCACCCAAAACGTAATATCTAACCACCCCCACTTTCACTCAAAAGTTTAAAGAGGCCCTCTACAACACAATATCAATAATCCCACCTATCTACACCAACCCCTTCACTTCCCCGAACGTAACTCACTCTTTTAAATTATATTCCCCATAAAATACAATCAACAACAAAACAAATTTACACAACCCAACCTCCCCATAAATAACACACCCACATTTAATCCCCCCAACAGTTCACACCAGGTGACATGCGCCCAAGCCACACCTCCCCCTACTAATCCCTTCTCACATTTCCATTAAATTATATCCTACTTTTCCTATGTTCTTCCCCCATAAGTCATAAGTCAGTCATTTCCTTTAAGGAAATGCTTACCCTAACTGCACTCACCAATTTTCCAATAGAAACCCTAGAAAACTTCTCAACAGTCCGTTATCCAAATACCAGCCCTTCCCTTTGTCAGCAATCCCCCCGAGCAATCCACCACACCATGGTCAATGTCATTACCTTACAATTATGTATTCTAACCCTTACCGTTCTCACAACACCCCATCCGCAAACGCACACGTATCCGTTACCCTTAAACAAGAACACCCACCCAAGGTGGACGGCGTATATTAGGTCACAATGATTACCCTTAACCAAATTCCCACAGTAACCGTAATCCACCCTCAGAATTACATAGATGCCTGTCAACACCTGGTGGTAATTAAATCATCATGATTCAAGAAATTCATCGATCATCTTCCATTAGAAATCACTTCCTCCGAAGGAGTGAAAGATGAGAGCGAGAATCGATATAAGGTCCGACGTAAAAGTGGGAATTGCCACTTTTCAGAAATTTCAGTACTATCTTGATCATATTCTTCACAAGTAACTGTCAATAACATCTACTCCGGTTAACCGAATTCAATGATATTGTAGGAGAAAGTCTTTAGTTATCACCAACTTTGAATCACGGGAATGTCAACGAGCTAAGGGTCATTTGTTCACCGTGAACGTCGATCAAGGCACGTGCCGTCCTCAAGAAAGGTCTCCCTAAGATTAGGGAAACCCGAGGATCGGCAACGTAATCAACGACCACAAAATCGGCAGGAAAGAAGAACGTTCCAACTTTCACGAAAACATCCATAAGGCGAATGCAGTGGGAGTAGAGAATCTATTCTGATAGTCGGCAAAGTTCATAGTATCATTCAGGTTTTGGTCAAAGCTGGGGAAACTTAGTTCTTCAAATGGAGAGAGACATTAGGTTGATGCTTTCAACCGAGATCGGCCAAGCCTAAGCCAGTCATTATCTCCGATAATCAACGGTATAATAAATCTACCAGGGTCTCCAAGTTTTTCGGGAAACTTTTTAAGGATAACCGCCGAGCATTCTTGTTTACCGTTGGGGGGGGTCACCCCACCCGCCCCCCTTTGTACAACTCAATCACTTATCCTTGTCATTGAGAGCTTTCTAAACATTGGTTCAAATTTGGGCATGTTTAGGAGAGCATCCGCAAAGCTTAGCTCGAAGTGGAGATTCCGAAAAATCTCCATAAATTTAGAAGCCGAGAAGATTGTCTTTTCACGAGCTTTTCTTTTGTGGACCCTTGAATGATAAGGCAAGGTTGGTTTAGTCTTTGAAGCAACAATGGCTCACTAATTTGTGGTCATTAGTTTGTACCACTGGAGGATGGATGTTTTCGGTGGCTTGGTTTCACCGTATCCTTTGTTACCATCGGGTTCATTTCCTTCACTTTAGGAGGAGAATAAATTTTGCGGTCCATTAAGGAAACACCGCATTGGTATGTGATTGCTTTCCACATCACCTATCGGTTAGCAAATCGGAGTTGCTTGGAAGAGAACCCGAACCCGAAGTAGAAGCGTTATTACATTAACAATTTGGTGATCAGGTCAGTTATATTGCCATTGATTTTGCATATTTGCATAACCGCGTCGTAGCTTTGCGTAGTTATCCAAAATCGGGCTTCGACACACCTGGTGCTGTGTACTGAGCTTGAAATCGTGGGATGATTAATCTGGGGTGGTAAACTTTGTCCTTGATGAAATTATTACCCCCGATTTTGTGTTAAAATTGTCCAACCCCGATTTTGGTTGAAATTATCCCCTATTTGGTTGTTTTGATGGTTTTGCATAAGGAAGGAAAACCGGGAGGTCGAATTTGTTTGCAACCATCTGAGGTCGGCGTAACTTGGTCATTCCTTGGTGTAGTTAACTGCTGTGCGGGCTTGTGACAAACGTATTCTTAAGGATATTGTCAACGATTAAATGTTGCCATCGTTGGCTGACAAATTTTGGTAAAGAATGACCACCCCAGCAAGTTACACAAACTTTGCTCGAGGAACCGCTTACGTGCGCGGGAGTTTGGATGAGCTGGAGCTTTGGATTGATTCATCTTATCAAGAGCCAATGCTGACCATATCTTTGAGTTCGGAGACATCGGGAGAGATTCCGGAGGTGGAAGTGCTTGCACTCACTTTAGCAACAACGGGTTTGCTGCGTGAATTGCGAACTTTGGATTTGCTCTCGATGATTTTTAAACATTCTCGGGGCATTTTATCCAAAAAGTTACCACCCGCGGCGGAATTCAATGAATCTTGATCATTTGTGTTCAAGGCATTATAGAATGTATCGAGTTGAGGTAATTCTGAAAACCCATGATGCGGGAATGCCCTAAGAAGATCATTGAATCGTCCATTTTCATAAAACGTTCGTCAAATCTTGCTGAAATCTCGTGATTTTATTTCTAAGATTTTCGTTTATAGACGGGGAAAGAATTTTGATAATGACTATCGACACAAGATCATCCGCATAAAGATCGATTGTAGGGGGTTCTTTGTCAAGCCAAATCGCAGCTGCCCCCTCGAGAGTAAAATGGATAAAGCATAAGCTTGAACAACGACGTACTCCAGGACGTGTGGGAAACTTCATCGTAGAAGTGATCTTGTTGAAATATCGGATGTGAGCATGTGGGTCTTCTTTATCGTGTCCAAAAAATTGTTTGTTTTGAACAAGGTTAAGCAGACCATGCTTGATCTCAAAATTGTTTGCGTTGATCTCGGGAACAACGATTGCATCCTCGTAACCCTCGGTGGGTGCTTCGAGCAATTGAGCCATAGTACGATTATCTTCCATCGTAACTATGGGAGGATTTGGTTTCTCAAGATTTGGTGATTCAACAGAAGTTTGTCGGACTTGTGGTTGTCGACGTCTACGGGCTTGAGAACGAGTGCGCATGCACAAAATAGAAATTTAAAAAGAAAATTTACACTAATTTTTTTTTGTTTTTCGATGATTTATTCACAATTGATTTTAACGGACAATGAGATAAGACAACTTCAACCAAATAATCTACTTACTTCACGGTAGCTCTCAAAAAGATAAACGCACAGGTGAGCGGAGGAGTAGGAATAGCGCGAAGCTTATTTCTCCTTTCGGGTCGTAGTTCCTTGGAACAACCCTCCTTATACCCACTTTATAGTTTGTTTAATTTTTCAAGGTGAGTCGTACGTCGTAAGAGACACAAATGGCAAGTTTTTTTTTTTTGGTCTTTTGTTCGAGTTGGGAACCAACAAGTTCACCGGAAGTTATTATGATAATACCTCAATTGAGAATATTATATTTTAGTATTATTTACTAATTTGGTGGAATTTTAATTCTTTTTTATGACAATTTTTTATATTATATGGTTTTTTTTTTTTTTCTTTGGTTTATATAAATGATAATTATAACTAATAAAAGAAAAAATGAAAATATTTTTGTACGTTTATATTTTTAATAGAAGAAAATATTTCACAAAAATTCAACACAAATTGTCAAATGTAATCGAATAACGTTTTTCCCAGCCCTCCCGCGACAATGGCGGCCAAAAATGACAATCGTCAATAATAATATATATATATATAATATATAAGCAAACACTCAACCAAAACCTTTGCCACAAGGAATGGTTTAAAAGTTCACCAAAAAAAAATAAAGTATGTACGCGGAAGTATGTTCCCGGTCGTTTTGTCCCAACGAGGCTTGAATGGAAAATCGAATGACGGAGTTATGAATTTGATGTTTGAATATGACAAGGATATGGAAATTTTCATTTCTACCAATCAAATAATAACAAAAACGATTATAATAAAATCAAAAACGAAAGCATATAACGTTAAAACCTAAACTGCAACGAAAAACGATGGCTAAAAACCTGAAATTTTTATAAAAATTACACTAAAGTGGAGAAAAAAGTGCAAAATTTAATCAAAATTAAAAACACCAATTTTATCTGAATGGTTTTAAAAAGCTTAATTAAACTAATTAAAACAAAACCTAACTAATAATTAAACTAAAACTAACAAGGACTAACATTGGACAACGACAGGGACTATTTGTGACAAAAAACCAAAATAAATTTCTTTTTTTCCCTACATTGAACCCCAATCCCATTTAGTCCAAGTCCCCAAAAGTGCGATTTTAAAAAACGTCGTATTTTTAGCCAAAACGCAAGACACGAACTGATGTTTCACAACATTGTTTTTAATAAACATTAATAAAGACAAACCTTGTCGAAAATAAGCACTTTATAAGCTCCAAAAAGCCAATTTAGCTGCTGATTACAGAAAGTAAGCTAAAATTTTGGTTTTTGGTATTTTGGACACTACAAACTCAAAATAAGCTCAAATTCAAAAAGGAGAGATGTTTTGGAAAGCTTATATGTTTTGCTTAATCGATTCCAAAATCTTTATTTCAACAAACACAACTTAATTAACTCAATTTGCATCAAAAAGTAGTAAACTTTAACTTTTCTTAAATAAGGCCAAATACCAAAATAAGCAAAAAAATCACCAATAAAAGACCAAACTGAAAAGTGTTCTTTTGGAAATAAAGCTCACTAATGATTACCTTATTAAGCCCACCTACTCACTTTTTTAAATAAGCCATTGAAAGTAAACACAAACCAACACACACTAACTAGTTTTTGGATTTTAATGAAAAATAAAGCATCTTTTTAAGACCTACAAGATAAGCTCAAACTTTAAACGGGGGGTTGAATAGTTTACCGGTTAATTACCTATTTTAAATCTTTGCTTAGAAAATTGTTTGATTCGAGTTGTATATCAATCAATCAACAATATGAATCACAATTAAACTATCTAATGTAATGAACTAAGTAAACAATAACAATATAGAGAGATAGAGAAAGAAACAATCGAACCAAGACACCAAGATTTATAGTGGTTCGGCTACGAAGCACCTCTTCGTTCCTACTCCACTCGAGATTTCACTATGTCAACAAGCTCCCTTTAGGCGGAGAAAATCGTTTACACGTCGCTTACTTTCTTTTCCGACACTAAGCTAGATGTCGAGTCCTAATCTTAGCTAGAACCAATCTAAGACTTCACTAAGTCTTTATACACTCACAAGATATATACCCTTTGATTGGCACACAATCCAAATCACACCAATACACAATTTACACTATTGGATCTACACACAATCCAATTTACACAACAACACAAAGTATATATAATGAAGATTTATGATCTTGAGGATGAAAAGAGAGATCACTTGATAACATCTCATATGTAGAAGAATACGATTGTTCTTCTCTTGCACTTGATTAGAAGAAGAAGAATGGAGGAAGAAAGAATTAATCACTTGAAACAAGATCAAGGTATGTTAGTGATCAAGATATGTGTTTTAGAAAGAAAGAAAGAAGAGAGAAAAGTAGATCTGAGAAAATTCGTGGCAAGAGGTTATGTTTTTCAGATGAGGTGGCCCAGTATTTATAGAAGACAAAAAATAGCCGTTATGCTGGCGGCGGTCCCTAATATATAAGGGGGCCATCAGGCCTATAAGGGGGCAGCTGTAGAGTACGCTCTACTTTTTGTCTTTTTGTGGGGAAGGTGTTATCTGTTTTGGAACCTTCCATTTTTTTGAGGGAAAATCTGATTTCAAATTTAATGTTTTAATAAAACATTTCTTTTATGAATAAATATTTTGTTTTTATATTTTAACAAAAACACTTTTGTAGAAATGTAAGGTTTAAAAAAATATTTTCTTAATCACTAATCATGTTTAATGATTTGTTTATTCATACCTTAAGTGATTAATCTTAGAAATAGAATTTTATGATTAGTAATTTATAAACGTTTATTTTTATCGTAAAAGTTTTTTGTGAGGTTTCTCAATTCACGATCTTGGGAGGTCGGGGATGATGGAAATAAATGAAAGCCATTTTAGAGAGAGAAATTGATTTATTATTGAATGATTAGTGAAATTACAATTATGAGGTTCACCCCTCTAAGGAAGATTAGATGGGGTATATATAGCCTAAACAAATGCCATCTTTAGGCTAATTACACTTCTAGTCCTTGTGTTTTAGACTATAAGGAAACTAATGTAATTTCCATTTAGACACCGTATTTTTAATCCTAACAATCTTCCCCCAATATGGTGGCATATAGAATTATTTACAATGTATCCTACAAGTACAAATATAAGTGCTCCAGCTTGGATCTTTCCATTACTTGCAGACGATACAATGTAATTTGTATAAACTGATTTAGCTTCCCCCCAGTTCATACTGCATGTCTTCACACAGCTTTATTCATCTACTTCTTTTTGTCGAAGCTTTTGAATCACCCCCCAAACCAACATCCGTATTGTAAGCAGATTCTGAAACTCTGATGTAGCTTCATAGAAGAAGAAGTAGAAGTAGAAGATAAGAATCAGAGAAGTAGAAGAAGCAGAAGAAGAAGCCAACCACATCAAACTGAACTGCTTCTGTTCTGATGAATATCGTTCAGGGGAACATGCAAGGAATCAGCAACATCTTCTCACGAATGCACATACTTCACACACTAACCATCTAGAGGTTGAAAGCATACAATCCATCTCCATAAGTTAGAAGCGGACTTAAAGATAAGAAAGAAAGAAATGAAGGTGAGATAAGTACACATTTCTTCCCCCTGATTAATACAATCTATCGAATACTTCCTTTTCTTCCCCCTGATTGCATTCGATGACCATAAAAAAAATCATAATCTAAGTACGCTCGAATATTCGATAGAACAACCATGTGTGAAGTAGAATAAAGTCGGTTAAGCATAAGAATCAACTGCCGATAAACAACCTCCAATTGTTTCTCCTCTCTAACTAGTTCAATTCTAGCCTCACATTCTGTCGGCTATTTGTAATGACTACTGATGGAGAAAACTCAATATGACAAACTCGATACTGAAGTAACACCCTCCAAAGTTGTGACTTAAGCTTGTACTATCCGGAAGAATCTCTTGAAATATCCTTAAGTATATGAGTCACTGAGCACTACAACATAACTCCTTAAAGTGCTAACTACTTTATGGGTAAAAGATAGAAAGAATCACAAAGTAACCAGATATTCAAGTCTTCATGACAATCCTTATATGCTCGAACAAGTCATCTTCGTTGGAGAGGTAGAAAGGCCAGAAGATGAAATAAGTACACTTCCCTGTGACATATTACTTCAATCCTGAATAAGTAATAAAGAATCAACCTCGTAGTCATTTCTTGCGATTAAATCTTGAGAATAGCCTTTTTAACGTTTTTCGTGAATCTTTGATAAGGATCGTTTTAAGCAATAAGTGATGTTTTTGTTTTTTGTAAAATAACAAAAGTTCAGCCCTTTAGCATTTTAAGCCCACAAATTCGGATATCAATTAGGTCCAATTCATTACAATTCGGATCCAGCCCATTCATAATTTCGGATGAATAAAGTTTCCAGCCCAAGATGTTATAAGCGAAGGTTCATAGCAACCCAATTAATATAAATCGAATTTGTAGCTAGGAGGCCCAATTAATCCACTTAACCCATTAGTTTTGTTTCGGTATCAAAATTGTTCAGCCCAAAAATGTGTGTGATATATAGATATCACTTAGGGTTATCCACAGAACCCTAACACACACTAACAACACATAATGCTCCGCCCCCGTCATATTTGTTCTTCACCTTTCCAAGAACACAACCACACAAGAATCCTTATGGTTCCAATCAAACCCTAATCATTTTGTCTCAAACCATATGCCATCCTTATCTCACCAAAATGAAAGCATCAGTTACCAAACCACATCTCAAAGTAAACACAACTCAAAACCATCTAACTGTTTCAAGCTCAACGAAACCACAACTCACTTTATTTTGTCGACACAATCCCACAAAGAACCAAAATATAGGCTTCAAGATCATTCAAATGGTCTCAGGTAGGTTGTATCTATTGTTTTGCGTTTTTATGAACGAAAGAAAGACAAGAGTATAACCAATTTGTTATATTTCTTTCTTTAATTTTCGGATAATGAAAGAACTCGTAGTTCACAAAGATCAATGATGAATCTGCTTATCGTGTTGATGATCTATTAAAGATCGCACGTTTGTTGTTTCAACACAAAAGGGAATCTGAGATCTTGTTGGTTCTTTTTCGATTTGAGTTGTGTTGTGTTATGTAAAGATGAGGTATGAATTTGTGGAAGAGAGCAAGATATAGGTTAGAAAGGATTTGGTGTTGGTTTGATTGTTGACAGTAATGAAGGTGAGTTTTTGTGGTTGGTGTAGCTGTTGTTTTTGTCTCAGTTTTCATTTTTGATAAACAAGACTCGGTAACATTTCTATAGCAGTTTGTGTATCGAGTTTGTCCAACTAAAAGTCAACATTGATTTTTACTTCTGAAAATGTAAACAAACTGTTGTTTTTCTTTCCTTCATTTCATTCTCGATAAAAAATAGTCTCGGAAGCTATTCTCGGAATAATCAGTTATGGTACCGAGTTTCACAGTTGACCAAAAGTCAATACCGAGTTTGACCAGATCTGAAACTACTTCTGAGTTTGACTTTTTGACGAGTTCCGAATTTGTAAAATAAGCAGATTTAGCACATTTTATGACCGAATTTGATCAAATCTTACGATAAAACTGTAAGCAGCCAAAATCGATCATATCAAACATATCGAAAATAAGCTAAACTGTGTAATAAGCTGTAAAAACAAATAGACTGCTGAACTGATTTGAAAACTACATCTGATCCGAAAATAAACCTCTGAATAAGCGATAATAAGCAGATCTGGACTGAATAAGCAATAATAAGCTGAAACTGGACCAAATAAGCTGCGAAATAAGTTGATCAGAATAAGCTCTCCTAAACAACACTAAATTGCTCATGCAGCTCTGATACCACTTGTGAGGTTTCTTGATTCACGATCTCGGGAGGTCGAGGATGATGGAAATAAATGAAAGCCATTTTAGAGAGAGAAATTGATTTATTGTTGAATGATTTGTGAAATTACAATTATGAGGTTAACCCCTCTAAGGAAGATTAGAGGGGGTATTTATAGCTTAAACACATGCCATATTTGGGCTAATTACACTTCTAGTCCTTGTGTTTTAGACTATAAGAAAACTAATGTAATTTCCATTTAGACATCATATTTTTAATCCTAACACTTTTACATTTTGTTATTATCAAAACATTGAGAGGTCAAAAAAATATAAATACGTTTTTTAGACATTATTTGTATTAACAATCTCCCCCTTTTTGATGATGACAAAACATAAACTCATTTAGTATAAAAGTAGAAGTTTATAAATTATTAATGAGTTTAATTCTATTTCTCCCCCTTTTTGTCAAATCCAAAAAGGTTGATCGTCGAGTCGTATTAGAGAGAAAGAAATCAACAATTAAAAACCCCCCCCTTGATGTAAGCTCCCCCTTGTTCGAGGCACCAAGGGATCGATCTTACGATGATTTGTTTGCTACAAAACAAGGTTAGAAGTACAAGTGCAAGCCAACATAGCATGACAAATATCTTAAGAGAATAAATCACACTTTTTGAAACTCATAAATAAAGTTCATTCAAATTGGTAGAAAGATCATACATAGTCATAAGGACAATTTATGATGATACAACATAAGATAATCATAACCTAACATAACATAATTAGAGCATCTAATAAAAGGAAACTAGTAGATTATTCTTGATGTTTAGGAGATATTTTAAGGAGAGTTGGTAGTGATGGATGATGGGAAAAGGGTTGAGGGCCCAATGATGAGAGATTTAATTCGGTTAAGGTCATCTTTTAAGATATTGAAGATTTTACGAGTTCCCAAGCAACAGTGACAAAAGTTCGAATGAAAATTGACTTGGTCTAGACAAGGAGGATGAGTGAATGGTGATGAGGGAGGTGAACGATTAGTTAATTCAATTGCATTTTGAATTGTGATATCAAGAAGATTTGAAAGGTGTAGGAATTCATGTAAACGGTTTTCACTGTGATTTGAAGTAGGAGTTTGTGGAGGTAAAGAAGAGAATGTAGGATTAGATGAATTAGGAGAGGGATGCAAAGGAGTGGTATCAAAGATTGGAGAGGTTGGTGGAGATTTAGGTAGTGAGTTGTTTGGAGATAGAGGAGGGGAGTAAGGCAAGGAATAAGTGTTTCTCCAAGGATCTATGATTGATTTGTAAGATTTTTCACCATAGTTTCTAGGAGATGACATGTTAGGAATAAGATTTAGAATGAGATGCGTTTGATGAGTAATGATGAAAAATATGATGTTCTTATATAGGAGAATGTATGGAAAGGCATGGTATGCTAGTATTGAGGTGTAAGAATTTGTTTTGATATTAAGGGAAATGATAGCTTTTTACCAAAAGCTTAGTCAAAGGTTCAGAAAAAGAGAGAAGACTAAAAAGAAACGTGATAACTGTTGGTAGTCCCATAATGTTTGGCGGTCCCAGATATATAAGGGGGCCGCCAACCTTTTAGGGGGGCGTTTTCTAAAATTTTAGAAATTTACCAAAAGTTAGTCTTTTGTGTCGGAATGACTTAATAGGGTTGGAAGGGTGATAATGGTATCTCCATTACATCAAGAATCGTATAATCTAGCCAAATAAATAAATGCAAGAAAAGAAATCAAGCAATGAGGCCAAGTAGAACCATATAAATGACTTAAAGATTTACTAAGTGTCACATATCAAGCATGAAATAACGGCATAGACATGTTGTATACGTACACAAGAAATAGTGACAGAAGTTAAGAAGATATTACAACAAAATAATAATACTAGTACGTATGTTGAGTAATAGTCAAGAAATGTCTCAACTAACCTTTGAATCATCACTTGAGACTTCATCAGAAGATATGTAGATGATTGATTGAAGATGAATGGGATGAACCCAAGGTTTCATGGCTCTCCAATATGATTTGTATTTTGATTTTCGTAGATGAGGATTAATTTTGATGATATGTTCATATAGACGATTTAGAATCATTCCATATTGTATTGGAGAATTTGGTTGATTTTTAATTTTTTTTTTCAACTCGTTGGGTTAAAAGTAGGCAAAGTTGAAGGGAGTACTTGTTAAGATGCAATACATCATGTGACATGATGATGCGGGAAGAAATGGTGATTCATTTTGAGTGCCAAAGGCATTATCTTGAATGATTTCATTCCAATATCTCATGTTATGACGAAGCTCTTCTTTGAGGACTTTGTTTGGAAAAATTGTTTGTCCAGTTGTTGTAATTGATTGAATGATTTCCTTTGGTGTTGCGATGTGTGTTTGATAAGGTGTGTTTGATTCTTGATTAGTTTTCAAGGAGTCGAGAGAAAGTTCTTCAGAGTAAGAACACTCTCCTTCACATGGAATGGAGAGAATTCAGGCAAATGACTTGAGTGAGAACTTAAATGTTCTTTTCAAAGCCCAAAATGTTAAGAAGATGTTTTGATTCTCATCTTTGGTGATTTCTATTGAGGAATAAAATTCAAGTAGAAATCTTGGACAAATTCCTTCATGGAGTTCATATATTTTTACAAGTTTGATAATTTGAAAGAGGGTTTGAATATTGTCGTATTTAGTGGATTCAGGGGATATAAGACGATCTTCATGAATTGACCTACATTCTAGGTTCCGAATGATGGGTTTTAAGATATCAGGAATATAGTTTTCATCAGAGATTGTTGGAATGTATGATTTAGTGTACCGTAATTCATCTTCCAAATTCATTTCACCTATAATTAAAAGAAGATAATTTTAGTTAGGTTCTTTTATTTAGAAGGAAAATGGAAAATCCCTAATTTTGATTTTTGGTGTTCATCATGAACCCTAGACTCAAATTGAAAGAAAATAGATGAAATAACTTACAATTGATGATCTTTATGATATTGGGATTGATTATTAGTGTTGATTTGATCTTTAATTAAAGTTTTAATGATTGATATTGAGTTTTGGTATGTTTTGGGTCGTGTTCGTCGCACCAACAGGTAAGGGAGTGTTTGTTTTTGTGTTTTGAGAAAAATTTTGGTTAAGTGTCCAAAATATGGTCTGCTGATGGCGGTCCCATATCTCTTGGCGGTCCCAAATATATTGGGGGGCCGGCTATATGGGGGCCGCCCTAAGGCAGTAATTTTGAACTTAATTTTGACAAAAATTTCATGAAGATGAGTGACAATTTGATTTGCATTTCACGAATTAAACATGCTTAAAGTACTTCGGATGAAGCATTTAAGTTGTCACGACACGGAATAGAACAGGGACTAGAATTGAGACTGAAGAAATAGAAGCGGACTAATATGATTTATGGAATGTGTTCCATCATTCCTAAACCAAGACATAGATAGTTAAACGATTCACGTTTAAGGGGTTTAGTAAGAATATCGGCGATGTTGTCGGCGGTCGGCACTTTTTTGATTGAGATATGTCCTTTTTGGACATTATCACGAAGAAAGTGGTGACGTATTTCGATGTGTTTGTTACGAGAATGTTGCACCGGGTTTTTGCTAAGGTCAATCGCACCTTTGTTGTCGCACATGATGGGAACATCGTTTAGTCGTACGTCATAGTCAATAAGAGCTTGTTTCATCCATAGTGCTTGTTGACATGCATTTTCGGCGCTTACGTATTCGGCTTCGGTAATGGATATAGCAAGAGCAGTTTGTTTCTTCGAGAACCAAGATGTCAAACAACATCCCACGAACGCACAAATACCGCTAGTGCTCTTTTGGTCCACATAATCTCCCGCATGATCAGAGTCGGTATATACTACAGTTTCTATGCCGGTCCCCTTAGGATACCATAATCCTAAGTGCGTAGTGCCTTTAATGTATC
>BQNB010003678.1:13023-108783 GCA_026074375.1 Tanacetum coccineum | reverse complement strand
ATGTGTTGTAAAGTTATAAATTGTGTATTTATAACTCATTTGAATAATGGTTGAGGTTTAGAACGAATAAAAATCAATAAACGGGTCTCGGGTTAGACAATAGCTCGGTTCAGGGTTTCTCGGTTTAATTTCTTGAAATCTTATGATATGAAGATGAATATAGAATGTAAATTAAATGCATGACTTGCTTTTGACTTGTATTTGATAGATTGTATAGGATTTCTTAGGAAAACAGAGTTAAAACGGCTATTTTAGATATCATGCATTAATGACTTATACATTAAGCTTTAAAGGACTTGTACCTTATTTTGGAGGGAATTCATATTCAAATGAGATGTTATATTACTTGTACATGAGCTTTGATTACTTTTACATTCATCTTGGATGTTTACATTACCCAAAATTAGGGTTTTGGCATAAACATTAACGGTTTATGTTCATTTGATATTAATGTCGAGAAATCTACGTTAAATGAATAACGTATGTGATAAAATAGATATTAGGTCATTGACTTGACATGTTATGATGTTTGTTTGACATATATGATTGTCATAGGTAGATTGCGTGAGCTCGATAACTTTAGTTATGCGAGTTATGTTGCATAATAAGAGATTAAAGCAAAAAATTTCCCGTGAAAAAGTGATATATTATATAACAAAGAGATATTACATTGGTGAGAATTTCGGGTTGTTATATTTAGCTTTTTTTAGTGCTTATTTTCCTGAGTTTATTGCTTATTTGTCTTTAAATATCATGCTTAATAATCTGTTTTTAATTTTCAAAGCTTAATTTGGATTGTTTTGATCTTAAAATGAAAATGCAAATTTTAAAGGAGTGTTTGGGACAGGACCAAAATGGGTAAAAAATAGGATGAAAATTGTTTTTGGCTTTTAAGTCAGATTTAACTAGCTTTTAATAAGTCTTTTAGTCAGTTGCTTTAAGTTTTTATAGTCTAAATCTCTTAAGTTAGGTTAAATATATCAATAGTTCAAATCCGTGGAGTTAGAATTTGGTAAAACAACTTATTCTCTTAGATTTTTGATTCTAGTTCTTAAGTGTGAATTTCATGTTTATTTTGAGTCTAATGTGCAGTAGAAAAGAGATAAGTTAAGTTTGCAATTGCCTGTTTAGTTTAAAGTCAAAATCTGTCCTTGTTTTCAAAGCTCATTTTCCAGCCTTAGGTCTCAACTTTAGTAGCAATTTTAGATTAGTTATAGTTCATTGTAGGGTTTGAGTTTATTAGCATAAGCTTAATGCTATATAGGGTTAATATGTTCTAGCTTATTTTGAAAATTAACTTTAGATTGCTTGCTTAAAAATAAGGCTGCAAGTTGGTTTGCAAAAGCTTAAAATTCTTTTGCCTTAGACTTGCCTAAACAGCCATTTTCATTCAGCTTTTTCCTAGTTCATTTGATTTTTAAAATGTTTTCTAATTGTTGTGTTAGATAGCTTATAGTACCAGCTTTTAAGTTTTATAGGTCTCAAAGCCATAAGGTTCCATCTTCTAGCTTAAAATAAGCTAGAAAGTGTCCCCTTAGGCTGTTTTGTTAACAGTTTTAACCTAAAGTGCTTATTTGCTTATTTGTGCTTTTGGCTTGTTAGGTTTGCTTAATTTAGGTTTCTAATTGCTTATTAGGTGTAAGTTTAGATCTGTTTGTGCTTATCTTGTTTTCTTTTAAGCTTATTAAATCTAAAAAATGCTTAACCGTTAGCATTATAGTCTTTTAGTTAAAGAAGCCAAATCTGTCAACTTCATTTAGCTTTTCCAGCTTATTTTTAAGTTTATAAAAAAGTTCCCTTTTTTAAAATTTGCTTATTTTTAAGTTATAAAACTTTTTCAAAAAAAAATGTTCAAAAATAAAAACTTGGGAAAGGGGAAGTCTGGGGTGAGCTAGGCTCGAACCCCAGACCTCTTCCCTCTCAACCAAGCATTTTAACACACACCTCACAACCACTAGCACCCTTGGGTCTTTTACGTTTTAAGTTGCACACATTATTTATTTACCTTTTTTTCTGCCTTTTTAGCTTTCAGCCCATTTTGGGCTTATTTCGTAGCTTATTTGATAAGTTGTATTCACCCTTTTATTTTTTTTAGATTTATCACTGTTCAAGCTACTTTTCGTAATTTTTTCAGATTTTTTTAATTTAGTTTAGTATTTTTAATATTTAATTTAGATAAAAATCAGTTTTTAATTCATAAAAAATTATTAAAAAGTAAAAAAAATATAATTCTTTTTTTTAAAATTTTCTTTTATCATTTAGGATCGTTAAAAATTAAATTTGCTTTTGTAGGGTTAAAATTTTAGAATTTGGTTTTTTAAAGAACGGGTTTAGATCCCGTTATCGTTTTTAGGGTTTTAGCTTAAATTGCTTTCGTTTTAGGGTTTCCTTTGCTTGTCTTTGCATTTTGTTTGTAGAATAGAAAACCAATCCAATTTGTGATTATTCAAGCATTGTTTCACAAAGCGATTCTCGATTCTCCATTACACGCCTCGTTGGGAGAACGACCCGGGTGATCAGTTGCCCGAAATCATTTATATCATACCCGTGAGTTTGTTGACCTTTTTCCTAAAGGGTTGACTAGGTTGACTTGCGAGGATTTTATATTTGATATTTTATTATACTATTTGATATATAATTACCCCTAAAAAGGTCATCAGATTCAAACGGGTATTTTCGTCACTCTTCGAACAAGATGTTGAGATCTTCACAAGTACGATGCTCCTCTATGTTGATCAACTAGAAAAGCAACTTGACAAAGAAGATTTTCAAGAAAATGGATCCATGGATGCAATCAGAGTGCTCAAGACACAATTTCAGCAGTTCATTGATTCGCGATTCTCTTTGCATTATGATGATCAAATGACAAACAAGTACTTTCTAGAATACACTCGAATCGAGGTTCAACAATTCTATGATACACTGATCCAGCACATGGAATCTGTTAAGAAGTCAATTGATGAAAGAGCGCTGCATAAAAAAGAGTATGACAACAGGGTGAATGAAAGACAGATGCAGACGAAAGAGGTAAAGGTTGATATGCTTAAAGCATTGGATGCTAGATTGGTTGTCACGGAAAGCAGTGGGACAAAATTAGAAAAGCAAGATACAAGCAGCAGATCAGGGAAGGATACATATGCTGCTGATGCAGATATCATACCTATATATGATGAAGAGCTAATGGCTACGGTACAAACGACTATTGAACACAATGTATCTGCTAATGAACAACAGCATGCTGAGCAACCTAAATTCAATGATGAAGGAAAGGTTAACTAGGATGCTGAACAATGTCCAGATAAAAGTCCTTTGCTTAACCCATCACTTAAAAACAAGACAACTGAATTTTCAAACCAATCTCTCGAGTTTGAAAATATTTATCTCAAAAAGACCGTTGCCCGGTTTCAAAAAGATTTTTCAAAACTCGAAGCACATTGCATTAATCTTGAACTTCAATTGCAACACAATGTTTTAAAATCAGGGCAACATGGTCGATTTTTGAAAGCAAAAAGTAATGAAGTCAAAGTTAAAAATGACATAGATGTAATTGAAACAATAAACATCGAATTGGAACATAAAGAGGCTAAATTACTTAAGGAGAATGAGCATTTAAAAGCCCAAATTCAGAAAAAGGTGCTTGCAAAGGCTGCATTGAAAACGAATTAAGAAATCTTACAGGGAATAGTTTGGATACTAAGTTTGCAAAACCATCAATCTTGGGGAAACCGTCTTTGCAACCTTTCAAAAACCAATATGTTGTTAGACAACCGACTGTGTATAATCTGAACGACCACGGTTTTCAAAACCACGGTTTGCCTCCCAAGTTGATGAGAAAAATGTTTTGTCAAAACCAGTCACTTCACAGTCTAGGCCTAAAGTAAGAGAATCTGTTTTTGAAAAACCTCATCATATGATTGCTTCTGGCTCATCTAGGTATAGCTCAAATGACATGGTTCATAATCAGTACCTAGAGGAAGCTAAAAAAAAGACACAAGAAAGAATTAGGAATTCAAAAGCTGGTGTGTGGTCCTCTACTAGTTTACAAAACACTGCTAATGATAGCAAACGAAAACCTAGGAGTAATAAACAAACATCTAGGAATTTTCCTACATTAAAGAGTAGTTGTGTAACGACAAATCATGTGCTCATAGCAGAACACCCTAAGAATTCTTGATCTTTCTCGGACTCCAAACACTTGTCTGCTCGACATCTTAGAAATGTGTCTTTAATGAAAATCATGATGCTTGTGTAACAAAATTATGGAATGAGGTGAATTCACGTGCTAAGGTTCCATCCTATAAGACAACAAACAAAGACAAACCCGTAGAACAGATAAGTATTACAAATAAACCAAAAAGATAGATCCCTATAAGACATAGGTTTTCTATCAAAAAGACTTCCACTGTGCATGAGAAAACAACGACTCCTAGATCTTGTCTTAGGTTAAAACCGGCGAATAGAGACTGTTGGTCTTAGGTGGGTTCCTACTAGAAAGATATTTACCTCTAGAGCAACCAAGGTTGACTATGAACCCCCACATGGTTTGAATGTAGATATCACTAACCCATATGAATGCAAACAAACTCTTGATGTAAGTGCATGTACTCTTCATTTAGTTACATCATGCAATGCTCAGAAGGAAGATCTCAGAGTTTGGTTGCTAAAAAGACTGATATCTCAGAAACTAGGGGTTCCAGGAATTCAAATTTGATGAGCAAAGACATATGACGTCAGTTCATGATAGTACTGGCCCCGCTCCCCAAAGACAAATGGCGTTTGTAGACAATACTTCAGGCCCCGCTCCACATTGGCAAATGATGTTTGAACACAACAATTCATGCCTCGAAACTCATGACCACAACAATGAACCGTCAAGTTCAATGCTGGTTCTAGAAAATGTTCCCACAGCAGAAATGACATTGAACACGACAATTCAAGAGTTGGAAATTTTGTTTCGTCTGATGTACAATGAATACTTCACTGGAGAAAAGCAAGTTGTATCAAGGTCTTCCATTGTCACTAATAATCATCAACAACAAAATACAACTTTATCTACTTCAACACCGGTTGCTGCAGATTTACCTCCTCAGAATATTCAACCTACACCTACACCTACTACTCCAACACCAACTGTCAATGCTCCTGGAAACATTAATCAAGCAGAAAATGTATTTTTGACTAAGATGAATTTATCATTCCATTTTATACACCAGTGCATGAAGTTTCTGAGTCTTCCTCACGACATGTTGATCCATTAAACATGCATACATTCTACCGAAAATATCCTTCTGAACATCATTGGATGAGACATCCCCTTGAATAAGTTCCTGGAAACCCATCAAATCCAGTTCATATATGACGACAACTCGATACTGATGGAGAAATGTGTATGTTTGCACTTAACTTAAGTATAACTGAACCAAAGAACATTAAGGAAGCAATGGCTGATCATGCATAGATTGAATCAATGTAGGAAGAACTTCATCAGTTTCAATGACTAGATGTTTGGGAATTAGTCGACAGACCATACACAAAATGATTATTGGAATGAAATGGCTGTAGAAAAACAAACGTGATGAAGAAAACACTGAAATTCGTAATAAATCTCGTCTAGTAGCCAAAGGATACATGAAGGAAGAAGGAATAGACTTTGAAGAATTATTTGCATCAGTTGCTCGATTGGAAGCTGTCAGGATATTCCTTGCTTATGTGGCACATAAGTCAATCACTATCTACCAGATAGACGTCAAGACTGCATTTCTTAATGGACCTCTTAAGGAAGAAGTGTACGTGAGCAAGCCGGATGGATTCTCTGATCCACGTCATCCTGATAAAGTATACCTACTATATAAGGCACTGTATGGACTCAAGTAGGTTCCAAGAGCGTGGTATGATAAACTTTCAAAATTCTTGGTATCCGAAGGTTTTTCAAAATACACTATAGACCTAACCTTGTTTATAATGAGATACGGGGAAGACATCTTGCTAGTGCAAATTTACGTTGATGATATAATTTTTAGGTCTTCAAACCCAAAACTTTCTGAACAGTTTGAAAAACTAATGCACATCAAATCTGAAATGTCTATGATAGGGGAATGAAATTCTTTTTAGGAGTTCAAATCCACCAATCCCCACGAGGTATCTTCATTAACCAAGCCAAGTATGCTCAAGAGATACTTAAAAAGCATGGTATGACCAGATGTGATAACATTGGTACACCAATGGCTACATCACCTAAGCTAGATGTTGACTTGAGTGGAATACCCGTAGATCAGACAAAACATCATAGCATGATCGGGTCACTCATGTACTTAATAGCAAGCAGACTAGATATTTATTATGCAACATGCTTTTTAGCGTGTTATCAAGCGAGACCCACTGAAATGCACCTCAAAGAGGTTAAAAGGATCTTTCGGTACCTTAAGAATACCATTAACATGGGACTCTGGTATTCGAGGATTATGGTTTTAAACTAACCTCTTTTTCAAACTCAAACCATGCAGGGTGTCTTGGTACATGCAAAAGTACATCTGGTGCAATACAAATTCCTAAGTGATAAGCTCGTGAGTTGGTCATCCAAGAAGCAGGATTGCACAACAATGTCAACAGTTAAGGCCAAATATGTGTCTTTATTTGCAAGTTGTGCTCAAGTCATGTGGATGAGAAATCAAATTACAGATTATGGCTTCTACTTTGACAGAATACCTATGTATTGCGATTCAAAGTCAGCCACAGTTCAGCATTCTCGAACCAAGCACATTGTCGTCCGCTATCATTTCATAAAGAATATGTTGAAAAGGGTATCGTTGAATTATTCTTTGTCAGAACTGAATACCAGTTAGCTGACCTGTTTACTAAAGCTCTATGGAAAGATAGGTTTGAGTACCACGTCGAACGAGTCGGTATGAGATGTTTGACTCCAGCAGAACTAGAGGCTCTAGCAAATGAACCTACTTGATATAATCAAACATTGAACATGTAAATATTTTTGAAAAAGAAAAATACAAAAATATAAAACCTATTAAAGAAAATACAAAATCAGAAAATTTCAATAAGAAAATACAAAATTAGAAGATTCAAAAATGCCAAAAAGAATCTTCAAGACATGTCTCTTAGAATCGATAACATTTACGTACCTAGAAATGCCGATTAACATTGACACGGGTATGTAAATAAAGTTCGAGCAAGAGTTCAAACATTTCAAAATATGTCATTTCTAATTTTCTTAAGGCTTACAGTTACATCAGACTGTAACCCGAACCTCAATCAAAGGAAAGTCTATCTTCAAAGATAACTTATCCTAACAATGAAAAGAGCAATCTTCTCGGCCTTGAGCTATTTATACAAAACATTCAAAGTTTTGAGCTCAAGACAGTGGCTTGTAATCAGCTTCAGATTACAACCCGAACCTTAATGATAAAGAAGAGTGTACGCTTCAGTGCGCTTATCCTAAGAAAAGGAGAGAAATCTTCAAGTGGGTTTTCAAAAGTTGAACATAACTTTTCAAGAATGCGTTTAATGACAACATTTCACAAAAAGTGATTTAACAATTGGAATCTTTTAAAATTGTGTGTTCAACACTCCCTTCCTCACGGAGCTTTCAAAGACGATCATTTTTAGAAGTGGATCAAGTTTTGAGGGGGAGTTTGTCAAAACCAAAGTTTTAATGTTGTTGGATACATTATTTCAAAGACAACTTCTATGTATCCAAAACATTCAGTGTATTTTAAAGAGGTACTTCAACGACATTTTACAAAATACCCGATGCATAACTAATTTGGGTATTCTTGAATACTATTGTGTTACTCCTCGGAGTACGTCCACTAGTGAAAGGTCTAGCATACTAGTACTCGTACGAAGTGTGTTATACTGAGGCATCTTATCTTATTTGAGATTCACATTCAAAAAGTTTTGAATTTTTTGAAAATATTATTTCACGACTATTTTTATGTGTTCATAAACATATAGTGTCTGAGCACAATTGTTTCAAGTATTCTTCGATGACATTTCATAAATGATATCCGTCAAAAACCCCTCTAAATATAATATATATATTTATAAAATACATATACGTCTATGTAAGCAAAGTATCATACAAATTATTCTTAGGAAAGAATAATAAGTAATCAACACGGGTATCGTTCTCCTCGGCGAGAGGTGAATGGAAATCTACGTTCATGTTGTACATCGAGCTTGATTGTCATTTAAGTATTTAGTTTTGGTTTTAAACTATTTTTTTAATACTAAAAATTAAACTAATATTAATTCTAAGATTTAAAACTACAAGATTATACTAAAATTGATCTAAAAGATATAAATGACAAATATGCTTGCTAAATGACATGAAAAGTTCCTTAAGTGTGAATTTAGGTTTATTAACGAATTATAATCCTTAGAAAAGATAATTTTCTTACAACGTTGGTTTATTTTGAAAACGATCTCTTAAGAAGAAAATAATTACTAGATGTGTAATTTGATTATTCTTTGGATTTTGCCCTTTAAACAATCAATTTACAAATATAAATAATCTGACAAATTATTAATCTCTAAACCTTTTATAAATCCACACTTAAATCCCAATTCACAAATATCATTTAACAAGCACTAATAAAACTACTCGCTACTCATAATAATCAAATAAGCAAAGCAAAACATTTTTATACTAAGCTACACTATTTAATTGAAAAAGGATAGAAAATGGAACCGAATTGAAGACCCGCAATCAAACGAATACCACCCGATTTATTTAGCTAAAACAAATAATCAAATTCGGTCTAGCTAAATAAACCCTTAAGCTCTGCGCCTTGTGAGTTGACCGGTACCAAGGTACCAAAAGTCAATCAAAACAAAAACAAATCAAATGCGTTAAACAGTTAAGAAAAAATTAAAAAAAAGCCCAAGTTCTATTTAAACGGCCCAATAGATGTGTAATTTGGGCTTACGAGTGTAATTTAGGCCACGTTTAAATAGAACTTGGGCCATTTGAGTGTTTGACTGGGTCACGTTTGGTTTATTAAATCTGGCCTGTTTTCTCTAAGTTTAGTTTGGGCTTACGAGTATAGTACAGAAAGTGAAAATATAAATATATTTTTTCTTTACTGTTAACGCATTTGATTTGTTTTGTTGTTTGACTTTTGGTACCGGTCAACTCACGAGGCGCAGAGCTTAAGGGTTTATTTAGCTAGACCGAATTTGATTATTTGTTTTAGCTAAATAAATCGGGTGGTATTCGTTTAATTGCGGGTCTTCAATTCGGTTCCATTTTCTATCTTTTTTTAATTAAATAGTGTAGCTTAGTATAAAAATGTTTTGCTTTGCTTATTTGATTATTATGAGTAGCGAGTAGTTTTATTAGTGCTTGTTAAATGATATTTGTGAATTGGGATTTAAGTGTGGATTTATAAAAGGTTTAGAGATTAATAATTTGTCGGATTATTTAGATTTGTAAATTGATTGTTTAAAGGGCAAAATCCGGAGAATAATCAAATTACACATCTAGTAATTATTTTCTTCTTAAGAGATCGTTTTCAAAATAAACCAACGTTGTAAGAAAATTATCTTTTCTAAGGATTATAATTCGTTAATAAACCTAAATTCACACTTAAAGAACTTTTCACGTCACTTAGCAAGCATATTTGTCATTTATATCTTTTAGATCAATTTTAGTATAATCTTGTAGTTTTAAATCTTAGAATTAATATTAGTTTAATTTTTAGTATAAAAAAATAGTTTAAAACCAAAACTAAATACTTAAATGACAATCAAGCTTGATTTACAACATGAACGTAAATTTCCATTCACCTCTCGCCGAGGAGAACGATACCCGTGTTGATTACTTATTATTCTTTCCTAAGAATAATTTGTATGATACTTTGCTTATATAGACGTATATGTATTTTATAAATATATATATTATATTTAGAGGGGTTTTTAACGGATATCAAAATGGCGCCGTTGCCAGGGACTTTTCATGACTTTGTCTTGATTTTGAATAATAGGCACTCTTGATCGCGACGAACCCGTAAATTCTCGTTTTTGCTCCGTTTTTCAATCATTTTAACTGCAAGACATAAAAATACCAAACAAACAAATTTACAAGATAATTATCCATATTTTAGCATTTTTAGTCCGATTTGTAATGCTTTACGGGGTATAAAAATACCAAACAAACAAATTTGCAAGATAATAAGCTACAAAAATAAGGACGAAAAATCAGCTTATTGAATAAGCCACACGAAAAGCAAAATTACCATGAGATTAAGTGAACAAAAAGCAACACGAGATCATCAACAAACTTTAAACCATTTTCATCATATTATGTTCGCGAAATAAGCTAGGTACAATAAGCAGAAAAAGTAAAATAAGCTATTACAAAACTAAAATAAGCTAAAAAATACAAAACTAAGACTAAGAAAAATAAAGGCCTAGGTGAGAAAAATTGAGGGTAACGTGTTTTCATTTATAGCCAAATGAGGGGTTAGTTTTGCCAACTTCTCAAAGTCCACCGCCACAATAATGAGCCAATCATTGGCAAGCAATCATGAGCACACGGATTATGATACTGAGCCTCCATTGATCTTGTGCTACGTATGTTTTGGAGCAGCGTACCTCGTACGCTTTCAATGCTAGCCGTGTGATCTCATTTACGCAAAGATACAAATTCATTTGAGTGATACTTCTTTCTTCCTGCCACGCGTCGGTTTCCAATTTGCCACAAACCTTTAGTGCGTAGTCACGTGACAAGGGGGCAATTTATTTCGTTGCATGTGATGGTGATGTCACCTGACGTCACATTTTCCTTTATACCAGATTTTAGAACTTAGATCATGGGCTTATATTTGGGCCATTTGATATTCTCGTGGGCTTAGATACAAATGGGCTGGCCCGACCCATAGAATAGGTTACGGGACCATTGGACTCATTTTTCCGTACTCTTTCCAATGGCATGCTCGGGGACTTTTCACGACTTTGTCTTGATTTTGAATAATAGGCACTCTTGATCGCGACGAACCCGTAAATTCCTGTTTTTGCTCCGTTTTTCAATCATATTACCTGCAAGACATAAAAATACCAAACAAACAAATTTGCAAGATAATTATCCATATTTTAGCATTTTTATTCCGATTTGTAGTGCTTTACGGGGTATAAACGATGTGTGTTTTAGCACACATCAATAAACTTTCAAAAATTATGTACCCGACACTGTCTCCATCCCTCAACATTACATAGGTGTCATATCAACGAGAAAGTGGTTTAATTACCATAAAGTGGTGTCATACGCATTGTTAAGGGGGAGCAAAAGAAATTTTTCCAAATAATTCATGCATAATATATGGTATCATTTTCTCTTTATGAATTTTTCATTACAAATTTTAAGCACTTAGCATTTCAAAAACTAAGCGACTTAGTATTTAATATAAGGGGAGAAATGTGCATAAAATATGATCAAGAAAAATATGTGATCTAAAAAGACTCAAAGTGCTTTTTCACTTCTACCCACATATGTGAATTAATTTTGAATATCGATGCACATGTGAAGGGGGTATTTCAAAAGAATAAACTCTCAAAGTGTTAAATGTTTCTGATAATTCTATCAAACACTTTGATTGGTTTTTCAATGGTTTTATGGTTACAATTAAATACCCTATAACCAACTAATTCATGACGATACTGAAGTCATAAAGTGGTTAAGGTTAAGTATTGTCCTATGATCCAACTAGAACTGGAGGGATCTACCCAAGGACACTCCATAGTTAGAAATAGCAGTCTCTAGGTAAGATATATCAAAAGGGAAATAATGTTAACTAAAGACATGAGTTATCACTGGAACAATCACAATATGGTAATAGTAATGACGTCTTGGTAAATATTAAAGGGGTTGAAGAATAAAAAAAATATAAGGATAAATGGTGAAAAGAAAGAAGCCCTCCATACAACTTTGGCAGAAACCAGGTCAATACATATGCTATCAGTCTTCACAAAGATAAATTTTGATATTAAAGAATAACATCATGTACCTAGTGATGCAATGCACAACCCTTCCCAGCCATTCAAGTTTCTCTCAAAAGATACATTATGTAAAAACGTTTTGCGATAAAAATAAACGTATACACATTATTAGTCTTAAAATTCCATTTCGACGTAAATCACTTAAGGTATGTATAAACAAATCATTAAACTTGATTAGTGATCAAAGATATACCTTTTTGTCTTAAACTTTACATTTTTACAAATGTAATAAAACCTTTTTATAAAAATAATATATACAAAATATTTTTATAAATTAAGAAAATGTTTTAATTAATTATAAATAATTCAAATATGGTTTTCCCTCTAAAAAGGTACCAACTACACTAGATAAACATTTCCCTACTAAAAGACAAAAAAGAGACCGTTTACCTAGGGATGCCCCATGATAGGTAGAACAACCCCCATATATATATGAGACCTTGGGACCGTCTACAGTAGATACGCTCCCCTCTCTTGCCTATAAATACTGCACTATTCCATGGCATTTTTCCAACCCTCTTGCACATAGTTTCTGTTCTATTTCCCTCTTTACATCTCTCTATATCTTTCTAATATTTTATCACTAACTTGCTTAATCTTGTTTAAGTGATCCATTCTTTCTTTCTTCCCTCAAGTGCAAGAGAAGAACACTCGTATTCGTCAAGAAATAAAGTGTTGTAGATTAGTGCTTTCTCTCCAATCTTCTTCTAGATTTGATCTCCTTTATATCATTCTTGTGTTGTTGTGTAGATCCGGATAGTGTATAAATTCGAAAGTGTTGATTGTGTGTCGGTTAGTATTTTAGGATTTAAAATACTCTTATAAAGTGGTAGATTGGTTCTAGCTAAGATTAGGACTCGACATTTAGCTTAGTGTCGAAAATTGGTATAAGCGACGTGTAACGATTTTCTCCGCCTGAAGGGAGCTTGTTGACATAGTGAAATATCGAGTCGAATACTCGAGGAGTAGAGTAGGGCAAAGATGAGCTTCGTAGCCGAACCACTATAATTCTCGGTGTTGTGGTTTGATTGTTCTATCTCTTTACTTTTATCTTGTCGTTTATATTCCGTAGATATAGTTTGTGTTGTGTTTGTGTTGTTTATAATTAGATATATAATTCATACACATTGTTGGTTGATATCACATAAACTCGAATTTAAGATTTTTATAAGCAAACTTTTAAAACGTGAATTAACAGGCAAATTATTCACCCCCCCCTTCTAGTTTCCACAATTGGTATCAGGAGCCAGATCATCCAAGACTTATAAAATATATTGTATTTTAAATATTGAATCGATCTATGGATTCCGAAAAATATCTAGAAGGGCAATCTATGCAAAGACCACCACTTTTTGAAAGCGATGGTTTTATTTATTGGAAAAATAGATTCGAAACTTATGTGAAATCAAAAGATCTTGATATTTGGCATGTTATTATTGAGGGTGATTTTCCGCCTCTTCAAAATAATCTAGAAACCAAGCAAGATGAGGTTGTCTCTTTTAAAAAGCAAAACGATTACCTTAAAAAGAAACTTGCGAAAAATAACGAAGCTAAAATGGTTATTTACAATGCTTTGCCTAGGAAAGAATATGAAATAATTTTTATGTGTAATACGGCAAAAGAAATTTGGAAGCCTCTATTAATCACCCATCAAGGCAATGCTTAAGTCAAATATGATAAGATCGACCTTTTGGTGCAACAATATGAACAATTCGTCATTTCCGAAGACGAATCTATAGATAGTGCTTTTGCTAGATTTAATAATATTATTACTAGTTTAAAAGCTCCTGATGAAGGTTATTCTAGCAAGAACTATGTTAGGAAGTTTCTTAGGGCTCTACATCCTAAATGGAGAGCAAAGGTCACGACGATCGAAGAGTCAAAAGACTAGACATCACTATCACTTGATGAACTCATCGGGAACCTTAAAGTTCATGAATTGATAATCCAGAAAGATTCCGAAATAGTCAAAGGTAAAGGAGAAAAGATATCTCTTACCTTAAAGGCTAAAAAAGAATCTAGTGATGAAGAAAGTTTGACTTCCAAAAGTGAAGACAAAGAATACGTCATGGCGGTTAGAGACTTTAAGAAGTTCTTCAAGAGAATAGGTAGGTTCGTGAGACAACCACGAAATGACAAAAAGATATTCTAAAGAATTTAGGACGACAAGAACGACAAAAGTGATAGGAAGTGTTTTAGATGCGGAGACCCGAATCATCTTATTGGAGAATGTCCGAAACCACCGAGAGACAAGAACCAAAGGGCTTTTATTGGAGGTTCTTAGAGTGATAGCGGTGAGGAAGATGATGAAAAGGCTAAAGACGAAACGTGTCTCATGGCCCAAGCATCTAGTGAGGTAAATTTCAAATCCTCTTACTTTAATGATGAAAACTCTTTAATAGATGATATTACTTTAGATAGTGAATATAATAAATTGTGTAAAATGACTTTAAAATAATCACTAAGAACAAACACCTAAAAGCTATTAGAATTAGTTTAGAAAATGAAATTAGTGAGCTAAAAGAAAATTTGTCGAAACTCGGGAAAAACAAAGAAGTTGATCTCGAGTGTACAACGTGTCAAATACTTGAAATTGACAACGAAAAACTCAAAGAGGAAGCTTTCAAGCTAACTCAATTTCAAAAGAGTACACACTCACTAAATAAAATGCTAAGTCTTCAAAAACCCTTCAAAGATAAATGAAGTCTAGGTTTTAACTCATTTGAAGCATCAACAAGCGGGACTAAGAAAACTGAATCTGTAAAATCTTAAAATACAGAGAACGACCCCCTGATTAAAGGGAACGGCCCCCTAAATGTCCAAACGGTCTCCAAAGCAAATCAGGGACCGTCACTATGTTCAACTATTAAAAAGAAAAATTTGTTCTATTTTCAAAATCTATTTTGGGTCCAAGACCAAAACATATAATGGTAAATAACGTTAAAATTCCCGTTCCTAGTGATGATAAGGTTAAACGTTTATACAAACCTTTAAAACCTGGAGTTGGATTTACTAAACCAATTTTAAGTCAAATACTCCACCTCCTAGGAAAATTAATAATTCTTGTTCTTGGTAACACCGCAACCAAAAAGAAATATTGGATGACAAAATTGTCCAAATGGCTTTCCCATAACTTGGAATAACTTCCAACAACAAAGTTACATGCCATAAGAATTTTGTCCTCCACTTCTACATCCCAACCAAATGCAAGGGATGTTGAATACTAACAATTTTGGGCACATGAGATATTAAGGACCAAATGCTTGAGTTGTTATGTTATATAAATAGATATGCCTCGAAATCGATTTGGAGCCCGACGAGTGGATCAAAGATAGTGGATCCACTAAACACATAATGGGAAACCGAAAGCTTTTCTCCACCTACATTGCATATAATGGAGGTGACGTCATTTTTGGTAGTAATCTACGCGGTAACATCATAGGCAAAGGTACGATCTTTCATGACTCCCTTAATATTGCAAACGTAGAGCATGTAGATAATTTAGGATTTAATTTGTTAAGTGTTAGTCAAATATGTGATAATAAGTGTAAGGTAATATTTTCCGAACATGATAGTGAAATAACTAAGGATGGAAAAGTCATAGGTAGAGGTATTAGGAAAAGCAGCTTGTATGTGATGAAATTAGGAAAGAAGCCGAAAGACAAAAATTTGTCTTACAACGATTGATGAGAACTCCACTTTATGGCATATGAGATTAGGTCATGCAAATATGCGTCTAATTCAATCGTTAACATCTAAGGAACTAGTTAGGAACTTACCTAAGCTTAAATTTGATCAACATTTCTATGATGCTTGTAAAATTGGAAAATAAGTTCACGCTAGTCACAAAGTTAAGAACATGGTCTCAACGACTAGATGTTTAGAACTTCTCCACATGGATCTTTTTGGTCCATCCGCTGTACAGAAGTTACGGAGGAAACCTCTACACCTTAGTAATAGTAGACGACTATTATAGGTATACATGGACAAGTGATGACATAAAATAACGTCCATTTATTAGCATTATTTATCCCATATATAATGCTCGTTTTATATTGTTTTATATAAGATTTGATACTTAATTGCTTGTTTGTATGAATCTTAGTTATTATCGAGCATTTGGAAAAAGATGGAGAAAATGACGTATTTTGAAGCATAAACGAAGAGTTTGAGAAAGTCGACTAATTCTGACATCAATACACCATATCATTCTAGAAGAATACGCCGTATCTAAAGACTTTGAAGAAATCAAGACCATTTCCTGACTTTGAAGAATAGGCTATATCCACATCAGCAGATACGCCGTATATTATACTTTGGTCAACTATCAAGAAAAGCACGTTTACAGCCAATACTCCGTATCTAAAACCTCAATACTCCGTATCCGAAGACCTAATATTACGTATTGGTCAATACTCCATATTCGAAGACCTCAATACTTTGTATTGGTCAATACTCTGTATCCAAAAACTCAATGCGCCGTATTGAAGGCAGTTGAAGAAAATTTTGGAATATTTTATTCGTGGAGCCCACGCCAAGTAACCCTAATACGCCGTATTGAACCTTTTCAATACACCGTATCGACCAATTTTCAGAGTCTATAAATACCAAACCTTAAATACGATTTTAGGTATGCATTAACCACCAAGTTTGATTTTCAGACCAAAAAAAGCCAAGAAGGTCCTGCAAAGTGGTCCAATCCATGGGAAAACCCTTGTAATCTCTACACTCCATTATACGCGTTCGGTTAGCATTATGTTTAATCATTCATCTATGATTTCATGTATTGTTACAATGACTATCGGCTAATACCTTTAGGTATTAGCCATGTTTATGATAATATAATGTTTTGATTTGTCTTTATATCGATTGTTCTTTATTCGTTTCATGTTGATTATGTTTATCACTTCATACCCATTTATGTGCTTAATTATGTGTTTTATCTATCATTCAAATGGGTTTACTCCAACATATTTAATGCGCTGCAACTTCGATGTTGTGTGGGCGTAGGCTAAGAGTCTGGGATAGAAGCACATAACGCTTATTTATATAGATAGACTAATAGGATCACCAATAGAAAGCCATGTTTTGATCTATGGTTAAGTAGATAGGTAGACTAAGCCAATAACTTAGGATTACGCTTAACATCCGGTTTCCATAGGTAGTTAAGTGGGCGTGGACTACTAGTATATGAATTTTTGTTAAGCAGTAAGTTGGTAAAGCCTCCATAAGCTAGGATTCAATATAATCACCAATATAGTTTCCTAGATAGATTATAATCAACGGTTTGAGATTTATACGGGTTTACGTTAATTGTGACAGGATTAACTAGCGACAAACCTCGAGTCTAGGGAGAAGATCCACCTAACTTTAGAATGATATACCACCAATGAATTAACACAATCATTGCACGAATAGACAATCAAGGCATATTATTAGATTAAACTAGCTAATACGTTTTCCTGACATTAGGCTTGACCGCTTCTCTATCTTTTGACTATCATCTTGTGTGTGTTATTATCATCAAAAGTAGCTTAAGAAACCCAAAACTCATGCCAGTCTCTCAGGCTGAAAACCCCCTTGCGTTAGTTTTAGGTTTAACTTAGGTTTAACATAGAATAGAGTAATTTAGAACTAACTTAGATAACTAAAATACTGATAGAATTAAGAATTAACGCTTTCGCTCTTAGATATCGACACCCTACTTACCAACGAAGCTACAACTGATCGGGTACACTGCCTGTTAGTGTTGTTTTTAGGTAAAGTCGGCAAAATATAAATAGTAAAACTTGATAATAAATATTACCTACGCACAATGACACATCAAGTTTTTGCGCTGTTGCCGGGGAGTGAAGTTGTTTATTCTTGTTTATTAGTATTTTAGTTTAGACTTTGTGTATTTTTAGTTTAGTTTATTTTTGTGTGTTTTGTTTTGTGTGTTTGTTTTTCCGCATTGTATATTTTTGCATATTGTGTGTTTGTGTGTTTTATTTGTCTTTCTGCATTATTAAAGTCTGTTGTAATTTTCTGAGTCAAAAACTCAATACGGTGTATTCATCTTTTTGGATACGGCATATAATTTTTTTCTAAACCAATACAGCGTATTCGACTTTAACATCAATATGGCGTATTCAGTCTACTGAATACGGCGTATTAGTCTATTTGACCTTTTTCTTTCTTAGCAAATTTATTACAGGAAATGGACGACCTCGACATTACTATGAAGGAATATATTCGGCTTGAAACTAAGAAAGCTCTTAGAAAAGGTAAGGTGTATAACTGGGAAACTGTATAACTGGGAAACTGCTATGTATGGTAAGATCAAGTATGATGAAGATGCTCACTTCCAAAGATCTGTTGAAATGAAATTCCCAGCTATAGTCTATACGGGTGAGTTTGGTAGGGAGAAATGAAGAGAAATATATTGGTCTAAAGTCTTGGATCTGTTTAGCCTTTTGTAAGACAATAGCCACCTTAAATAAATCCAAATTAATATATAAGAGACAATAACTATGAATACTATGTGCTAATGCGGAATCTTAACACAAGTACTAAGAAGAACACAATGTAAAACTTTGCTATTTTCTATTGATTTCTATTAGGGTTCTATATCTCAAACACTATGTCGTAGGGTTCCTTTTATACACCAAGGAAACCCTAATGGGCTTTACAAACGCGTAAAAGGATAATGCATATCATTTCCTAAGATATCTCTAAGATAACTATTATAACTATTATGTTACATAAACAGACTTAACTAGACAAGGCCAGTACTAACTATAGTACTGCCAGACTTAACTTAGTACTGGCAGACTTAACTATGTCTACCAGACTTAACTCTATAACTACCAGACTTAAGTCTGTTTACAATAATTCCTAACAATCCTCCCCTAACTTGATCTTCACTTGTGAACTTCAAGTTTCTTTGAATATCTTCATTATGAGCTTCCTGAGGATGTTGTGAGCATTATCTTTGGAATTATTCTTGAACTGCAACATGATGACTGTCTTGTATGAGCACTTTCTTGATTTCTATCAGCAACTCTTTAAAGCATCACTACTTGATATTTGCAGCATCTAACCTTGTAAATATCATGACCAACACTTCACAGCTACATGTACTATCTCTTCAGCAACATAGAAACAGCAACATTGACTATATGTACATCAAATCATAAAGTTTCAGTCTATTCTCATCACTTCCAGGTGTGTTAACTCCTGAGAGAGGTGAATCATTGAAAATTTAAATGGATTTGATGTCTCTTTACCAGTTAGCCATTAACCCTGGAGTAGCCAATGTTTGGTTCATAAACCATGGTACATTGATAACCATTTCAACTCTTAGTACGTGAAACATGGTGAGTTGAATTACCATATGATTTTTAGCAAATCATCAGCTATCAACGGATTTGAATACTCTTTACCAGTAGCCGTTTGCTCTGGAGTAGCTAACTCTTTGTTTTAAAAACATGGTGAGTTAATTACCATACAGTTTTTGGTAAACTGTCAACCATCAACGGATTTGAGAAGTCTTTACCAAAGCCGTTTGCTTTGGACTAGCCAGTCCTTATGCCTATTAAGCATGGTGAACTGATGACCATTTGTTGTGTGGTGGTTAGCCAACACTCAAACCCTTCTCTCTTCCATTATAGTCCACAGTTTCCAACATATGTCCACAGCTACTGATAACTTCATCACTTTTTAACACCAGCTTGCTTCTCAATCATCTTCAAAAGTTTATAACAAACTTCATTCATTTTTCCATCCAGAAGCTTCATTTTCAGCATCACTTGGCAGGCATCTTTTGACAGAGGATACTTCCTATCTGCTAACATATAAATATTGCATGCCTCCAAGGTTAGACAATGTACTGCACACTTGTCATAATATCTCCAACTAATCATCTTTTGCTGTAGTGGTAAGCTCCAAATAGCATCTTCATTGAGAGGTGGATCAAACATAGTCCTGAGATCACTCCATAGTACTCTGTCATAAGCATCTTCAGGCCTATTTGTTCCATATTTCTGCATAACCAACCTGTACAGCTCAATAAGATCCTCTCTTGTGAAGTCTTTAAGCATAGCTCCAAAGCTCATATAAACTGTATCAGCTCCATTTGCTCTTATTATCTGATAAATGCTTCTTTCACCTTGTTGAAATATCTTCCAATTTGCCACAATATTAGATTTTGTATCCAAAGGAGTAGGATTCATAGCTTCTACTGATTCCTCTTTATCAGTCTCTGAATCTCCTTGTGGACTCTTGTCAATACTTATACCTTTCCTAGCCTTTTGCTTCTTTCTTTTTCCTACTCTTTTTACTGGCTCTTCTTCTTTCACTTTACCAACTTTTTCTTCTGTATCTGAAACATCTTTATCATCAATCCTTTGTTTCTTTGAAATTTCTGTCTGAAGCTCTTCTCCATATCTTTTCAACTGTGCCTTTGTAGCTTCAATATTTATAGGAACAAAAGTATCAATCTGCTTAACTAACTTCTCAAACTCTTCTTTAATCTCTTCAAACTTCAACTTCTTCAACTGAGAAAGCTTCCAAGTTCCTTGATTCTTCAGATAGTTTGACATGTAAATTCTCAACTGTGACTGAGTCATAGGTTTATTTCTCTTTGCCTTAGCTCTTTCTTCTGCAAAATGTTTCTTTCTTTGATTCACCAAATCTACCATTCTTTTTGCAAAATCTTGTTCAGATAAATCCTTTTCCAACACATCTTTTGTCAACTCTGTATTTGCTTCTAACTTGGCTCTAATAGCATCCTAGTCTTCTTCAGTATAAAATTAAGCTTCAAATTAAACTTGAGCTTTTCTTTTCTTTTGTTGCTCAGTTAACTCTTCTTCTTCTGCCAATCTTTTAGCCAATAAAGCATCCAAATGAACTTGTTTGGCAGTTTCTTCTTCCTCTAGAGTTTGCAATCTTATGGCTTCTGCAAGACTAGCTTCTTCTTGTTGAATTTGTTCTTTAGTTCTTTTGGGAGCTTGAGTCTCTTCAACAATCATTGGAGCTTTTCCTTCCCTTTGGCCTCTAGCAGAACTAACTGGTCCACGACCATACTGAACTCCTAAGCCACCCAATATTAACTTCTCAAAGCCCGTACTAATATCTTCAAAGGCCAGTAACTAATATCTACAAAGCCAGTTTTTTTTTAAAAAAACAATGTCTTTTCCTTTAGACACTTTTCTCCTCTTGTATCTTTTACCCTTATCAACTGACTTTGACCTTTAAGAAGCAACCTTTGACAGAGTTTTAGCCGCTTCCAAGGTTGTAGGGCTAATATCTTCCTCCTCTAAAGTTTTGCCTTGTGTAGGAGTCTTAAAAACCTCTGATTTATCCTTCATCATATTCCTAACCATTTCATCCAAACCTTCCTCTTCTAAATTCCTCCCCTGTTTAGAAGAAATTTTAGCATCCTCATCCTCTGAATCAGGTAGAACCACATGTCTCCTTTTGAGAAGATCTTCCATCTTCTTTACCTTTTTCACTAATTTTACAAGTGCTTTTCCCATGGTCAACTTAGTCTGCTTTAGTTCTGTCTCCAAACTATCAACCTTTGTGATCAACTTGGGAACCAATTGAAGCAGTCATCTACTGTCATAGTTCTTTCTTCGGTCACATAAGGGTGAGTAGGATCTTGTGATTGTGGAACTTCAGTTTCCTGTCTAGGTGAAAGTGGTTGGTGTTCAGGTGATGGTTGCTCAAAGGTGTGCTCAATGGGTTCACTGTCAGGTTCTGGTGTAAGTGATGTAGGGTGAGTTATTTGTTCAGCTACATGTGTAGGTTCAGACTCAGTGGTTGCAGATAGCACAGGTGGGTGAGATGAAGATGGTAATGGTTCAGACGGTGATGGTTGATCCACTGCTTGATTTGCTTGTCCTGCACTTTGATCCACAGCAACAACGGGCAACGTTGCAGGCAACAAAGGTCTAGGTACCCCTCTAAAATCCCTTTTCATGTTCCCAAAAATCTTTTTGGTCAATACAATAGCCAAATAAGGATGTTTATTCTTAGTTTGTATTTCCAAAATCATTTGTAAAAATCGAGGGTACATCAAAAACTTAGTTTTACTTTTCAAGTTTGCCACCATTCCATCAAAGATTAATTTTGAAAAGTTATAAATCCTGCCAGTAGAAAGACAAATCAAAGCAGTCGCAAGATTGCTACCAAATTGATCCCATCCACCACTTTTAGGACTCATACAATGTAAATATTTGTGACAAAATCTCCATTGGGTGTAAAGATGGAACTTTTCTAAAATGTTAATAAGTATCTCTAGCTGGATACCCCAGAATTACCACATCCCTACAAAAATTTCTGTATTTGGCAAAACCCGTGGAAATCCTGAAGAATCTGCTAATTAAGTTACTAACGAACAGAGGCTCAGTGATTGTATACTCCAGAGTAATCAATGGTTGCTCTTAGTTCTAGAGTCCCCATCAGCAAGAGTTGAGGCGTTGCAGTCTGCCAAATACGGTTTGATAGGGTGCATGGATAGTGAGATTGTGTGTCAAGGCTACCTGATATGCGATCCGTTTAAAAAAGTCTACTATCTCTGCAAACCTGTACTTTCTTCGGTTTCTTTAAGAATCCCCACTTGGTTAGCTTGTCGACAGTATTTCATTGAAGCATACTTTGAAATTGTTGGGTTTTCACAGTCTGTCAAACTGGGTTTGACTCGTTTAGGTAACTTAGTACTGATGGTATCTGCTAATTGACTTTATATGCGTAAAAAAATGAATTGCAATTGGCACTCCGAGAAAATAGTCTCTTTTGAATGAAGAAAAACTATTGTAGGTGAGTTAAAACAGTAATTATCCAATTGATATCATTATCCACTTAAATATACCCGCAATTTGCTCTAACGGTCATATTTAACGAAAAGTCAAAGTTGTTAGACCAAACAGTACTAATGATGAGTTACCAGTATTAATATTGGCCTACCAGACTTAAGTCTGGTCAACCAGTATTAACCTCATATTGTCAGAACTAACAATAAGCTTACCAGGATTAAGTAGTAAACCACCAGAATTAATTATGACAATACCAGAATTAACTCTTGCATAACTTCAGTTCTACTTTAATCCATGCTCCAATCCTTCGTGCAATCCAAGTATAACCTGAAAACGTTAAGCCACAAACAAAAACATACTACAAAACTATTTGAAGACACTATGCTTCTAGATCTATTATATTCTAATAACTACTAGAATTAATATAACCTAGCATTATTAATGCTACTAACTAGTATTACTAGATTACAAACTATACATTTAATCCTCCCCTTAAATGTAGCTATGGATTTATCATACCAATATTAACCACTAAGAAATTGAACCTTGGTCCATCAAAAGCTTTGGTCAATAGGTCAGCTACATTGAAATCTGTGTGAATTTTCTCCACCCGAATGAGCTTCTTCTCATAAGAATCTCGTATAAAGTGGTGTCTGATCTCTATGTGCTTTGTCTTGGAGTGATACACCGGATTCTTCACAATGCAGATTGTGCTTTCATTATCAATGTGAATTTTGGTATTCATGAAATTGAAACCATAGTCCAACATTTGATTCTGAATCCACAATACTTGTCCACAGCAGCTTGCAGCAGCTACATATTCAGCTTCTGTTGTAGAGGTAGCCACTATTGTTTGTTTCTTGCATTGCCATGAAATTAATCTGCTTCCAAGAAATTGACAACACGTTTGTGGCTGTGAACATGAGACTCTTTTGGTGATTTTTAAATAAACTATTCTTACTTTTGACTTTTTGGGTTGGACTTGACTTTTTGACTTTTGACGTTTTATTGTCTAATAAAAGCAATTAAAGCGTGGCCGGTAAAAATTTTCGGAATATCATAATATAATATTAAATCATATTTTTATTATATTTTTTCAAGTGACAGTTATTTTTATCTTATTAGGCATCGAAGCGGAAAAGATATATGTTATTTTAAGCTGACGTATCGAAAACGATACCACTAAATCGCGTTTTCTTATCGGATCTAAGCAATTTGATGTAAAAACCGAATTCCTAACAACTTTTTTAATTTTGACCGTGACCCGAATACAGTAGTAAGTGACTGAAATGCCCTCGCATGATTATAAAAGCTAAGAAAATTTTTTAATTAAATTATATTTAATTAATACTTTTTATTAAATAAAAATATTTAATAAATTAGTCATATTTTATTCGAAATCGTTTGTTGATAACGCAACTATAGGGTAAATTTTTAATTCTAGTTTTCTTTCGGACGAGACGTATCTGGTTCACAAATGAAATAACGAATGTTTATAAATGTTTTGAAAATATTTATTGACATTTACTACTCAAATGAATTACTCAGTTTTTATTGGAAAATTTCTTTGGAAAACAATGGCGTAAGTTTCGTGTGTTGAATCATCCGTTAAGTCATTCAAACGATTCCCGAACCGATACGTGTCAAAAACTATAATAAAACTACACTTTTTACCCTTAACTAAATATATCTTGTCACATGAATTAAAAAGTTTTAATATAAATATGAAAAAGTTTTATATTTTATTTTGTTTTATTTTCCCATCTCAATAAACAAACACACTCACCACCTCTCTATCTCCCTCAATTTGTCGACCATACCCTCGCCACCTCCGTCGCCGACTCGCCGGCACACCAGAAAACTTTTCCGGTGACTTTTTTCGGCCAATACCAAGAATACTTCCCTCACTCCGATCTACCCGATCCCCATACCTACGCGCCTCCACGCGCCACCATCCCTCCTCCGGCCGCCATGGCAGCCGCCGCTGCTGTCACCTCCACGCGCCACCCCCTTTTCTTTTTGGTTTCGAATGCTACTCCACGAAAACCACCACCATCCTTACGTCACCGCCATCCCACCACCCACGCCACCACCACAACCACCACCGTAGATGTGTTTGGTTTGTTTTAAAGCACCATGGGTGCGTTCGGTTCATTTTAACCGTAATGGTGCGTTGGGTTTTCTGCTATGCACCATTAGGGTGCGTTTTGGTTTCGGGTCAGCCGCGTTTGGCTGTAACCGCACCAGGAGAGTGCGTTTGGTTTGCTTAAAACCCAAATGAGGGTGTTTGTTTCGGAGGCTAACACCACATCAGCCAAGGGTGCGTTCGGGTTGGGTTTCTAAGCCAAGTGGGTGCGTCGGGCTTGTTTTGAGCACCTCATAGGGTGCGTTTGATCTCGGTTAACCCACTAGGGTGCGTTTGGCTGTTCAAACAGCCAAACGGGGTGTGTTTGTTTCGGGTCAGTCACCACATAGGTGCGTTTGGCTGTTGTAGACAGATTAGGGGGCGTTTGGCATAATAGAAAACGTAAGGGGTGTTTGTTCCTGGGTTTGACACAGTTAGGGGTGCGTTTGGTATAGCAGAAACACGCAAGGGGCGTGTTTGGTTTGGCAGACTTGGGATAAAGGGGCGTTTGGTTTGGCAGATTTGAGATAAAGGGGCGTTTGGTTGGGCAGATTTACACCAAGGGGTGCGTTTGGTTTGACATTAAGCACCAAGGGTGCGTTTGGTTTAGAGAAGACAACAAGGGTTTGATTGGTTTATACCTTGACAAATAAAAATAACATAAAGTTTTAATAAATATTAAAACCGGATATATATAATGGTGGCTAATCGGTTAAATAAATATGATAATTATTATTTTGGTTTAGTTTAGATATATATAAAAATATAGATATATATTTTAAACATGAGGATATTGCAACACGTTTTATTTGGAAAGTGGAAAAACATTAAGTTTTACGAATATGGAAAACGTTGAGTTTTGCGTATATGGGAAACGTTTTATAATATGGAAATGTCATGGCGAAATTTATATAAATTTTTATATGTAGTAATGTTTTACTAAAGTTTCTATTATTTTAGAAACCGATATAAAGGGGACTAAATTATATTTAAAGATATAAAATTTGTATTATACAATAACCTGATAATAACGAACGAAACTATACTTTACAATGGAGATACTATATTAGACACGACTCGTCGAGGAAACGGAAATCTGTATTTATAAAATTATTTTTATATTTTATATTGTCGTCTAGAAGATACCTAATTAATTGTTGTAAAGCTTTATAAAACATCGTTTAATTAATTGGTAATCTTAAAACGTACCGATTATCGTTTAGACAGAAACTTTTTATTTAATTAAGTGGTGATTTCAGAACGAGTCAAATTAATTGTTTAATTATTTCTCACACTTATTATATTAATACTTGCAAGCATTTATATACGTCACAGTGATCTTCAGATTGTTTGTAATTGTTCTATAATCACGGTACGAGTTATATAAGGGTTTAATTTTTATATGTAATATATAAGGAATATATTTACACACGTAGCGTTATTTTCGATTTATTTTATTAAACAACCACAAAAACTATTTACAACTTTAACTTAAACACATTCACCCCTTTACGCTAATCTTCTAACTAAATCCTCTTTCACCCCAAAAACCATCCCCTATTCACTATTTTCCAAATCATTACCTAACTCATCCAAAATTCTCTCCCAAATTAATAAATATCATATCAACCACTTATCAATATCCATCTGAACATCCCCAACAATTTCTAACACACCACTCAATACACACAAAATCCATAAACACCCCCTTCTTTTTAAACCATTATACAACCCCATAAACCAAACCACTTAAAACTATAACCCCCCTATCAATAAAATACCATTCACAATATCATAAACACTACCCCCCCATTAAACACTTTAAAAACCTCAAAAAAATTTATCATACCATTTCAATATATCCACATCCCAACCCATAAATCAACCCCACAATTAAACCAACCACAAAACCATCTCTACATTTCACCAATACAATCCAACCAAATAAACTACCCCTACCATCCCACAAACCAACAATACCCCTTAAACTTCAACTCTACATCTTCAATACCACAACACACCACCCTTACCATCTGTTATAACAAATTCTTTTCCCCCACCTTACGTTATACCCACAAAAACTCCCAAAACTTCCTTTATAACAATTTTTATTGTCGACCCCCACCCATGTGTCCCAAACCTAATGTACTCTAGTACACCACTGATTCCTCCTAATAACTATACCTGACCTTCATGCTCAATACCCCACCAGTTTCAACCCTTGGCTCCCTGTGCACTCTCCCATGCCGTTTTCGTACCCCATGCCTTATATATCGTGAGACTGATGACTTCTGTAGACACAGACCTCTCCATAATTACACTGCAGACAATTCCCGTAACAATCTCCCCCTCCCACCCGTCTTCCAATACTAATACCACCCTCGTGCTCTCTCTTTTACACATCTCTGCATCCCTTACAAAGCTCTGCTCGTCCTGTGTGCCGCACTCATATTACTATCTTCACATACCCCCACTACGCGAGACCTAAATCCCATGGTGTGAGTGTGTCCTCCGCACCCCCCCATTAAAATCCCGACTCTACTCATTACTAGTGTGTGTGTCATGCTTCCTAGTTCCCACCTCCTATCTATTCATGTCTACAGTGTCCCATAGTCACCGCCCATATACCACTATCGTGTGTTACCTACCATTCATACTACCAAACCAAGTCAATCTCGCTCGCCTCTGTCCACTCCCGTCGCAACCCTCGCCTACCTCCTATGTGTCGCTCTCTCGTCACTAACATCTTGATCTTGTCTCAGTGTGTCCTCCCTCAACCACATCCTCTACACCCCTTCCACCCCCATTACTGTGTACGTCTCCCCCAATCTCACGTGTCCTACTAAACCTATCGGAAACTTGGATACTGTTGTGCCCACAATCACCTATACACACACCTACTCCACCATCATACTCCCTCTATTCCCATACTCTCCCCACGCCGCACCCGCCGATAATCTGTGACCCCATTCACGTGCGCTGCTGTCTCACCACCTTAGTATGTCTCACCTGACTATTTCCATCCCCCACCCCCACTATCCTCCTCTCCCTCCAAAACTCAATGACTACACAATTCACCCGATCCCATCCTCACACGCTCCACTCCTACCCGCAGCCCTATCAACTGTCTGTGACCTATGACTGTGTCCCCACCAACGCGCTAACTAAATACTCCATCGTCTCCCTCACTAAATCACTATTGTATCATTACTTCACAATACTCCTATCACATCTAACAAGCTTTGAACCCCTTTACAGTGTTCCCTACAAAATCACACCTACCCACGTGTACTCTCCCTTATCAATCTCCGTCTTGTTCTGTTACACACAATCACCTTCCTCCATGTGTCAATCTATACACACATTGACTTGTTGTCGATCTCCACACCTCACCTCACCAATGTTTAACTATTACCCCATGTATCACTTCCCCCACCACACATGTTCCATTGTGTACACTCCCTGTGTTCTATCTTTATCATCAGAATCTTTTAACAACATATAGAGCTCTCAACTACTCAACCTCTCCACATCTCTCACACATCTCGTATCAATGTCTCAATCTCCACTCCTATTTGAATCCACATGAACTGTGTCATATGTTAGAGAAACCACCTATAAACTCCCCATCACTTACGCTGTCCTGTTCACACTTGCACTGTGACTGACCCTCTCTCAGCTCTAACGCACTTCATCACACTGACTAACGCCCATTATAGTTTCTCCACCCCCATAACGTCCGTGCATCCGCTCATAGAGAATTCGAACCCCCACAATTATCGTAATCTAGTGTATACACATCTGTGTCCCCCCCACTATTGTAAGCCTAGTACACATTATACTTGATTACTACCCAAAGCTAACCTCTCATATGCCCACATCTCGTACCTCACCCCACTCTATGTGCCAACTCCCTCTATCTTGTGTTGCCTCTCCACCTGCACCAACCATATAATCCACTAGTACTACTTTTGTTGTCCTGTCACCCTGTCCACTAAGGATCTAATCCGAAATCCAAAGCCCGTCAGCCTAATAACTGTAAAAAAATCTAAGTACTAGACTGCCTAAAAGAATGTATAATCGTCTCTCAGGAAGAGTAATCGCACGAGACTGCTAACGGTCTCAATCTCAATAGACCGCTAAGTATACACATATATATAAAATGCATACCAGAGTATCTATTGAGAAGAACTATCACACTATAGACTACTCAGCTAGAAGACAAACTACCAGTTATATAATGCTCTCTCGACCACCATAATCACTATCCTATGTAATCTGTTAATAAACTTTTCCACACTCTCCCTCCGCCTGCCTATCCTCTACACATAGAGCCCCGAAACAGTGTTTAAATATCCATAGTCAATAGTCAGCATAATAAAATCACCTCACAAATAAACTTTACATACCACGCATCCCCCCATACCCCCAAGTGTTATAGTGACTATCTCTCGTGTTACTGCCGCACTCTCATTAACTAGTTGATACTACTCATTTACTCACAGCCAGTAGAAGATGAGAGACTCAGAGAGAAGATAGTCGTACCTCACACACTCTCCATCTGTAATACGCCGCATACATATTGATCCCCATAGACACTACACTCCTAAGATACAATCTTTGCCCACCTACACAATACCCTGTCACAGTTCTCTCACACGAGTAAAGTGAGATCCTACAACATTCATGTTTCCCACCCTAACAACTCAGAACTGTAATAGTAACACGCACCAACTCCCCCCCTCATCTCTCTGCACTCAGATTCAGAGACCAAGATCAGGCCCGTCATGTCTCCTCTCTCCAACCTGATCACGAGTCACCGATACATCCTCAAACCCGCCCCCACTATGCCCCTCACACCCTAAGCTCGATAGAAAACCTCATTACACCTGAAACAATAGAGACTCAGGATCCGGTCTGAGAGTGTCTCAGATTCGATCTATAGTCCAATAGACTCTCTAACGCCCAATCAATCTATAAACTCTTTCTTAACCCAATAACAAGATCCCGCCGTTGCAACTCACATAGACCCTATACTCCAAGTTCCACCCTTCATTCCCCCGTCCCCACACAAACAAAACTCTCTCATCAAATACGTCTACAACACTCCCACACACCCACCTAGTAAGCCCTACCCCTACACAAACATATAAACATGCTCCCAAACTCGTACCCTCTCCCACTCCCATCACACTCTCTAAGCCCCACATCCCCAATGACTGTGTTATACTCATCGTGACTCTACTACCCCACTTCCTCTCACCATCTCCCACCAGTTATCTTAAATCAGAGATAACCTCACCCCTCAGCCCCACAACCCTCCCCACCTATCTCAATCACATCCCACCACTCCACAATCTTCATGAGATAGTCCGCCCTTCATCCTATCCTATGTGTGCATCGCTCCTCACACCCCCTACACCGAGACTAGTAAATCCTACTCCCAAGTAAACTAACACAAGACAGACACACCGAAAGATTATAGTCCTAATACTCACTGCATTCTACAACAGTCCTGTCTCCCCACCTCCCTCTCAATACTATCACTCTTTCTCCCAGACGTAATAATGCCCACCAGACACCAAAAACCACCACACTCGTCTCCCAACCGCTATGTAGAAGACAGATGCATCCACACTCTAACTATGTAGATATATCCTACACCCATAATTTCCTCTCAAAGACAACTCCTCGATCCCATATACTTCCGTTATCCACTAGAAGATCGTGTGTGTGACGAGACTGTAACATCTAAACATCCGTCTGCGAGAGACTTGAAATACAAGCCAATAAGAAACTACACACACCTCCGCGCATACCTATCTACATCTCCTCGTGACCTCTATGTATCTAATAAAATGAGATACCCCCCCCCCCTACTCAAATAAATAAGTGTCCCTACCTGTCATCTTCACTCTCACCGCGCTCCTACCCTACACTCTCCTACCTCAAATCATCACAATCATCAAATCAACCAAAACACATGTCTCCCTAAATTCTTGCAGTCCAATGAAGTATCATCTCTATAAATGTCCTATCTACCTCATCTCAATCACCGTGCCATCTGTGATACGCCTCCCCAGTGACTACCCTCCCCCCTATCACCTCAATCCCACTCCTTCAGATACCTCCTACCCATATCAAGAAACACCCAGGAAATTGTGGTTCCAAACTACATCATCCTATGTCGCAAACTGTGACCCGCATCTATTATATCGAACTCCCAGATGCTCTCCACTAGCAAATCAGACTGCTCAACCTAATCCAATCCTGAGATAAAAACTTTAAACCATTATATCATCTAATATATAAACTCGTTGTATATCTTATACGACCTCGTCATACCCTTATCTGTCTCAAGTCTCCACCAGTCCTTGTTCCTACCATCTACGTCTCTAAAGTGTGTACCCCTACAATACCTGATGCTGTAGACATGTAGTTTGTAAAGTCGCATCAACGTGTGCGCTACCAATCATGTTAAGAAGACAGATCTCTTGATACATCCATACATAATAATGTTATCTCTCTAGAAGACAACTAACACCACAGTCAAATCTTGAAATACCCAAAACCTGTGCGTACCCCTCACCCACTCTCACAAACCAACAAGCAGAAACCTACCACCACTCACTTGTCACCGTCCACTGCAAAGACATATCCACGCCAAACTCACACACCAGTACCAAAGAAGACTCTAATAACAATCCCATTCTCCTGTAACTGTGTGTCACACCGCCACACAACTGAAGCTATACTAAATAGTCTGACTACTCAGCACCAATCACACATACCTCTATACGAAGTATTCACCAGAAAATCACTCTCAACTCAGATAACCCATCACTCATAACAGAACACAATGTCACTAAAATATCAATCAAATCGTCAATGTGTTGTCCATAAGATCTAGTTCAACCTGACTACACACACCCACCTTAATAGATACTTTGCAATAATTGAGATCGTATGATCCTCGAACCTTAACTACACTAGAGCACTCTCCGCCTCCCGAAACCTTAACTCCTACATGTCTCTCGCATCTCGAAATCTCCTCATGACTCCACCTGTTCTTGTGTGTGATCTCTATATCCTGCTGTGTCTGCTGAGACAGGTTCGGTCCGCACCTACACCTCGCAAATGACCAATTCAGTCCTCGTATGTCTACCCCCAGTCCCACAGTTTAAAGCTCTCACTGAGAATGCCACAACTCACATACCTTGTTGAGAACATGACCATCCGGCACGACATGACCCTAATTTTTAGTCAGAAGCCCATACCAATAACATCCTCAATGTAAAAGCCTCCAGCCTCTCTAGATCACAAAAAGAACTGTAGAGCCCTAACCGATCTAACACATATAACACACATCCAGCAGTAATGCTACTGTGTCTCTGTGGCTAGACAATTCGAAATAATACCTCCACTCTAGCTAGTAACGCCCACACTCACTGTCCCTCCACCAGTTCTAACCTCACTCCACACTCATCTCGATCTATGTACCTCGATGTCACTCATAGTCCTTCGTCTATGTACCAGACACACTCCCTCCCAGTCTATCCCCAGTCATCCTGTCTCCACTACTTATCCATCCTATTCACGCACAAAGAATGATAGTTGCGTCCTGATATGCTTTTCGAGTACCTCTACCCACAGGTCTCACTACTCTTAACCCCACCAACTCCTTGAGTCTCCATTCAGACCAACTGTAGTTACACACTCTGAATGCACCAAATGCGCCTTGCTAGCCCCTCCCCCGTCACTCCTATCACGCCCTCCGAACATGTGCCTCCATTGACGCTTCCACTGAGGTGTCAGAATCCCTCTCCCATGTCAACATCCTCAAATGTCCATCTTCTCAACCTAATCCTGTGTGTGTCTGTAGAACTCACACGTACCAGAGATCGATCGAAACATGACATTTCTTGACCACTAGTCACAAAGACCGTAAACCAATAACCCCTCAGATAGTTGATGTGTGTCCGTCGTCATAAAACTCCCATAAACCTAGACCACTACCTGCACTCGTCATTTATACCTCCACAATGAACCACCCCCATTACAAGATCCCCACGTCATCAGAAGAACCACTCACACACATCCATGTTCTTCTCTCCAATAAAAAACACTTAGATACTCCTATGTCGTACTCATCTTACTGATGCTGGTATAGATCAGATGACTGACAATACACACACCCAAGAACTGTTATCTCTCTGCCCTCTCCACACCGATACGCCCTACCTCTAACTAGACTGACTCTCTTCTTCACCATCCCACAGAGTCCCAATTGATCGTCACGACTGCTTCGCCCTTCTCATGCGCTAAACTCCGGAACTAAGCCCCCGCCGACTTCTGTGATCCAGACGTAATGTCCCATGGTCCTCCTAATGCCGCAAGACAAAAGTCTTAGTCACGTCTCCTTGCCAAAGCATACCCAGTGTGCACAGAGTATCTCTCCTTTTGAGCCACCCCTACTCTCGATCACTGCCTCAAACCTCCAAGCCCCCGCTCTCCATGTATGAACGCACCCTAACAATAGTGTCGTGTCGCACAGTCTCCGTTCACACTGTATATGATGCGGAGGACTAAGGTCGTGATAATATTGTGCCCTACTCGTCCATACTGCGTCCCTCGTCGACCAGGTCAGGAAATCTGACGACGCGTATAGATACAGTCATCGCATCCATACTTCCACTCTAATGCGTCCTCCTCCAGCTAGATGTGTGTTCGGCGTGAATCATCGAACTTGTATCACTGTCATCCCAGTGCGACCTGCCTATGAGTTCTACTTACCTCTCAGAGCTCCCACACAACTACGCCACCTTCCCCATATGATCTAATAGTAAGAGATGTCGTTAATGTCCTTGCGTAGTAGTGCTCATGCTCGACTAGTCATACGCTGCATAGAAAGACTTGTGAGGAAAGTGTTTGTCTGCACTCACGTGGTCTCGCGAACGTAAAGATGTTTGCACCAACGGTAGTTGTGTAACATATGACCGAGTAGCCCCTGATGATCAATATTGTTGGAACCTCCACGGCTGACACAAGAGCAGAGACGCGGATGTATGGGTACTCATCTCCGCGAGTTTTATGCCCGATCTCGTATGATCTTCATCTCGAGTTTCTCGCACGCGAAGAGAGTTACGCTAGTTTGTTCCACTTCTGTTTGACGTATCAGCTTTGAGTCCAAGAGGAGAGCTCGTGGTGGTAGATAGCTAGCTGTAGAACGTTGTTGAGTATCCTATAGTCATAATATCACTTCTGGCTCAGAGTTGCTGGTATATAAGTTGACTCAGCGTTTTTCTTGTTTAGCCGAGTTTTATTAAATCTCTTTATCGTGTCTTTCCTTGTGTTGACACTATACGGTTAGTCCACAAGTTTAATCTGGGACGAGATTTCATTTAAGGGGTAGAGGTACTGATAACTAACGTGAGAAATTTTGCGGATCCTGTGCTTGTTGTGGAGGAGAAGATGAGCCAATGAAGTATCTCTGTTTCGTCCTTCTGAAGACCACTGTGATCGCAGAGCGAGAGAAACGCCGCTACATGGATTGCTCGTTTATGTTCGAAGTCGTGCGTGAGTGATATATTCTCGTATGTTGTTATGTGTGTTAACATGTGTATCAGAGAAGCATATATAAATTGCGTGAACAGTCGCCGCTACAGGATATCTTGGAGTAAATTGTCGTGTGCCCTGAATTGGCTGTGACTATTGTGATGTCAAGGTCTGCTGTGATAAGGTGTTAGCCCTTTGTGTCTTATTTCTCTGTTGTGTGCTCGTTCCCAGCTGTCCGCTCCGCTGCGATACGTCTGTATATTGTTCCTACTGTTCTGCTTGTGTGCTCTAGGTCTCCCGCAACAACGCGTCTGTAATACACTTCATGTAGCTATGAGGTTATATGGTGTATGTGTCAAAAACAAGAGCTGTACGTACGTTAACTTCTCACGAAGTGATGCGCCGACGATGATTGTCACTACGTGTGCAGTCCGCTTCATGGCTCAATCGTGCTATCACGTCGTCTAGTCGCCTTGCCCGCGTCGCTCGGCGTACCTGGCTCTGTGTGTGAGTGTCGCTGAGTTTGCAGTTTCGAGAGAGAGTTTTCTAAATAGGACATAATGACACTCTGTGTGTTATTTTCCGTGTGGTCGTGTGTTCTTTTGGTTATTCGTGGCTAAAGTATATGTGAGAGAAACTTTCTTCATATCGATGTGATCTGTGTTAGATCTAGTATCATACTACGGTAGTCACCCTTCCTAGTGAGGTTACGATCCTAGGATCGCTGTTGTGATAGTCTCTCTTCAGAGAAACTCACCACTCGGCAGGCGTCGAGTGTTGATCTAATAGTAGTGTGTGACTTGTGTAGTAGAAGTACTTATGTTAGAGAGGCTTTGATTGCTCTGTCTTCGTGTTGAGACGTAGGCGAGAAATGTCTCTCTCCCTTGGCTCCTGCTCTCCTGTAATGAGTGTACACACCGCGAAACTTCTTCACGTATGCACATCACTGATTAATCTGCAACCCACCGGCACCTGATGGTAAGCGTCAACTATCGGAGCGTGCCAGGCTGTGAGATCGTCGCGCGCACTTTCTTCGAGATCGCTCTGCGCTCACTCAAAAGTCGTGTCTGAACGTTCGTCATAGCAGTGCGTCTAATAACGTCCAGTGTCCATCACGCTCAATACTACGGAGTGTCTCTCATGCTTGCTTACTTTGGGTAGGGAGAAAGGAGTGAGGAGCGAAGTGCGCGACAGCTCGGAAGTTCGGAGAGAAAACTCTCGTGATCAGTGCTCTAGAAGATATGTGCGTGTTGTCTCTAGCCGTAACGCAGAAGATCCCTTGAGAGCGCGTGAAATATAGCTTGGCACCTGCGAGATGTCTAGCCGATCAGATCTATTGTGTCTTGTCGGTCTATCACATTGGGGATTGCCGTCGTAGAACTTTTTTGATGGATCCATAATGATGCGTCCTGCAGATACAATTTTGACCAAGGAAGAAGCGTCTTGCGTAACTCCAGAACTCGAAATTCGATAACTTCGCATACAACACTCTTCAGTCTAAGAATCTCCAACACAACATCCGTAGATTGTCGCTCAGTTTTCTTCAGAATCTGATTTTAACGATGGATGTCGTCGAGGGAAAACAATAGAACGTACCTACGCGTCGGACATCGGCGTATCTAGATGAGTAACTATCGACGCTGTGTGATATATGTACTCATTGAGATCTGAATACGATCCCCGATATAAGACTAGCAGCTGGTCATGTGTCAAGCTAGCAATAGAGCGGCCAGTGGGGTCTAGATCCACCTAGCTATAACGCGGCTCCTCCTTCTTACATATTCCGATAATCTGTTCGTGTGGTTAGCGCGTAGTGTAGACGCCGTACGAAGTCGCTCGCTTCAGATCAGCAGTCAGCGCTAGGCGAAACATAGTCCTGGCGGTGTTTCTCATACATCGAATGTGTGAGATGATTATATCGCATATCGAGACTCGATATCTCACGATTCGTAGGAGAGAGAGATATGAATACTGTAGTGTCATCCGCGCTTGCTCGACGTTTGGTCAATATCTTAAGATCGTCTGAAGTCTGTCGTAGGAAAGTAGGCATAGTTCCTCCGAATGTCACGAGAGTGTGAGTATACGGAGTGAGTCCGCCGTGAGTAGTTGTAGGTGCGCTGTCTTCATGTGTCTCTTCTGAGAGAAAGGCATGCTCCCAGTCCTTCTTTCTGCTAAAACGAAGTAAGACGGCGAGTGTGCACTGAGACGCCAAGTCTGTTGATACTGCGTACTAGATCTGAGAAGCAATTCTCTTACTTCCGTCATGCTTCCGTTCAGTACTGCACGCCCCCTGGCTTATGGCTGGGTAAGTTCCCAACTTACTTGACCGTTCTAGGCTTTAACACGACCTAAGTCTCCTCTGTGGCCGAATTGACTCGACTGACTCACTCTTACTTCTCTAGCTGATACTCTCGTTTCACGGTTGGTTTCCATCCACATTGGCTACCAGTATTCTCAGTTCTTGCCCGCTCATTCATTTCACTCCTTCAATTCACAGGTTTGCCCATACCAATACGGAGCCGCTTGAGATATGTCGTTCCCGCACGGGATCTGTCTGACTCAAGACTATGACGCAGACTCTTCTACACTCTATCTAAGAGCCGCGCGGCCCGCGTGTGTCGCCCCTGTGCATCGCAGTACCACTGTGACTGACCCATCAGGACCTTCCTGCCTAAAACACCATAAATTTTCACATCTGTGTTGGTGTTCTCCCCAGTCTATTTCCATCTTGACATCACCAGTCAGATCGTGACGTGTGCCACGACATACATAAAACCCTAGAACACACACCTCTGTGACGTCACATCTCCCTGAGAAATCTAACCGCCAAGCGTTCGTCTCGCATTTCGAGTATAGGCAAAGTGAGTGCACTCGTTCGTAATCCGGCGACGCATATCTTCAGCTCGCTCTCCTTCCGTTCTCATGCTGGTGCAAAGCGGAGAGCCCAATGAGTGTCAAAACCGACTAAAATCAGGTGCGGCATGAAGCTACGTGTTCCCCATGATACAACTCACCTGTCCAGTCGTTTTCGCAGCTACTCTATCTATAGTCTGGTTATAAGCGACGCTCTCGATGTGCACAGGCTCTACGTCAGTCACTGAATCTCATCACATGCCAAGAATCACATCAGTCGAACTCTGGAACGGAAGTACCTATGCTTTCCTCATCCACCGTCCTTCCTCTCTCCACGGTATTCTGCGTAATACATGTTAAACCTATTCCTTCATATGTGCCCTCACCTCCTATCGTGTAAGTTCCTTGGGGATGAACTGATGCTTACACTGTCGACATTAAGCGCGTACGCGAGTATGCTCCGAGTGTGCAGCGCACTGATTAGAAGCTACTGACATATCACCCGTTTTGAGTAAATAGATGTTCACTCTCGCGCCGTGCTGTCACTCATTGGTATTCAAACTTTATTAAATAGACCGTGTGTGTCATTCCATAGAGTGTTGTGTGCAGATCTCTCGTTTTCGCTCATGTCTATATTGAGATTTGAAGACCTCTCGCAGCCACCACTGGTGATCTTACTGTCTTGTCCGCCTACGTAGTATGAGTTATTCAGCGTATTGACTAAGCTTAAGTCTGACTTGTCGAGCTGTTAGAACTTCAGAACTCACTTTACCACACGATGGAAGAGACTCCCAACCGCATTGCCATAACTCTTGCATCTCTGTCTCTTTACCAGATGAGATCCGCAGATCTAAAAGTCTATTCCACAGATTAGTGTGTACTAGATGCCCGTTGTAGTACCCGCTCACTACAACCAACCCCGCCCCCTCTCGCCACTCTCAGATAGAGCCCGCGAGAACTCCCCACTTGCCAGTGAAGCTGTAGTCCACCGTATGTCGGTCCATCGCAACGGAAGACTGCAGGAGTATGGTCAAGATGTGCTACTCTCGCTGTGTATCTCTCTCCTGAACGTGGCGACTACTCGTCATGTGTGTGACGATCTCTCGCACCGATTGCCCCTTGGTTTCTAACACAACATCCTGCTAGTAGTGCACCAACTGTAGTGATCGCGACGGCAGTGGCTTGTGTAGAGTGTCTACTCACGCCCGACCACCACATGGCGGTCTCATTCCCATATGTCATACCACTGTCAGTGTCACCGAAAGTCTCCCATTGTCAACTTTAACCAGTATCAATATGTTCACGTGATACGAGATCTCGACCTCAATAACCCACAGACTATTCTGCGCCTACTCGCAGCCAGATGCTTCAACCACTGTGTTTCGATTGGTCAACACTCTACGCACACGTGACCATCCTTATACACTGTCACCAGCCGTGATCTCACAACCTAGTACTAGTTAGATCTGTGTGCCTGACCCTTCGTTGTGTGTATCTATCAGTCCCTTCTCTCGCGCCTCAAGTGTCCCGCTGGTTCTGAAGTCTCAGAGCTGACCCTGATCTCCTCTAATAGTTCAGACTTCATGCAAGTTGACAGCTGTATGATCCAGCCTCCCCGTGATTAAACCTCAGACTTGTGATTACCAATCTAGTGTGCGTACGATTTAACAAGTGTCTCTACCCATTCGCCTAACTCTACTAGTGTATCGAATATCACGACATTGCATACGCATATGCAAGTCCACTCTCTACACCTACAAAATCTTCTATTCGCACCAACCACTAATGAGAAAGTGAGTCTCTACGCATTGTGTCTACTGGTGCATCTCTACCCCTCGTCTATGCGATACCAGCTACATCGTCATTCCGATCTCTCATCATAGCATACTCAACGAGATCACCCGCTATCACACTCTGTCCCTCCTATCCCCGTCCTGACGCTGTACTCTCCGCATGTCCATGATCTGCCATCTGTCCCAAGTGCCACCTCTTCATACCCGACTGAACACACACTATCTCTCCATCTCTCGTTGTACTACGCATAGTATCCGCATCAAATATTCCAACTTGCTTGTACAGAAAGATCTCACACGAGACTCCTAGCTCTAGAGAACACACTGTGACAAGCGCTCCACTCCCTCTCTCGGACGCTCTCACCACTACTGCACGTCACTTTAGTCATGTAACTCCACGCGATTTATCTGACAACTCTTGTCTGCCATCTACCATTGTGCCCTATCAAACGCTTACTTGCCTAGTGTATCCCCTCTAGTGATGTTCTAATTCCCCGACCCCGCTCAGACAGATCTTTGTCGTCTCGCTACGGGACGCATGAACACTCGACACACAACACGTGAAATGTTGCCTCCTTACGACCGTATAGATGTGACGATAAAGTTCACCATGATTTTCTGCTTCGGCGTTCCCCACGGTATCCCCCCCCCCCGAGTTTAGTGTCACAGTCTCTGAGAGCACCCATCTCGCTCAGAATGCACGCCATACCGCTGGCTGTCTCCTAGAACTCTTAGTACAAAGTAATTGTCGTCGCAGCCTGTTGCGTGCACACTCCCTAGTCAATCTCCCAAAGGCGGCACCTAAGTGTTGCAACTGTGCGCCAACTAATGACCACCAAAACCAATCCTGACCTCCCCAACATATTCACTAAGATGTCACTCATCATGGGATTGCTTTTGAGACTGCTGTCACCTAATCCGCATAGCATCTAGAGATCACGGAGAGATATGTGATATACGAGCGCAGTTGGCCCCTAGCTATAAGCCACCTCTCAGTCATACATGTCCTCTGTACCACACTCTAATGCTAGATTGTTGACCCTACACTCGTGAACTCGCGTTAGACTCCTTGAGTATACCTACCCTCCAGAACCATGTCTCACATACATACCTACTATCCACCGAACGACTCTCTGGCCTGCACAAACATCATGTGACTAGTACTCTCTCACTCGACCACACTCCTTCACCTGTGACAATTAACCCTACACTATGATCTATAGTACCTACCCGCTCGTGTAACTAAACGTGTTCGTTACCATAACGTGCTCTCTTTACCAGACCTGTGATCCTGGCTATACTGTGTACTTCTCTGTGCTATGTGTCTCAGCTTCTCCTTCTCCACCTTCTAATTTAAGTATCTTCAGCTCCGCATGGCAACACTCGATATTACCACTCTGATCTAATCCTCTTTTATGCAGCTACTCCTACTGTCTCCCCGCTAGACAGACAGCATAGATGCTCAGATATGTCTTGAATCACCTACGCGGCCCCCCCCCGCCCATATATACACTTCTGGTGGAGCGCATGTTCAACGGCATACTGTATCATGTAAGCACTAAGCCCATTAAACAGCTCTCCTAGTGAGATATGTCTCTACATCACACTGTTTATTAACCAGAAGGCTAACAAACTCTCTATAGTAAGAGGTCACGTCTATCAACTACACCATGCTGGATCTTAGAGTGATATGTGAGTCGTGCTCAGCGTACAGAACATCGAGATCTAATAAAACACAGAGTATAATTCTCTCTGAGCTAAGACGATATTATAACACAGAGATGCTTACCACGTCTGAGATTGTTCGAATCAAGATAACCTAAATCTCTTGTATCACGTAGACTGTTGCATATATAGTACTGTGCCTAAGATACTCCTAGGGTAATTGTTATCAGAGCATCTTCTCATAATTGTATCCCATCTCGTATCTACTAGCCCTCAGCTCAATCCGTCACGCTCGATTGTACTGTCATCTCTCGGTCGCAGGATAGCTAACGTAAGCGGCCTTGAGCCTGTTACAAGTTGTACATAGAAGACTGCCTTCAGGATTTTATTATCGTTCGATTTGAAAGTCGTGCGAGAATGCAGATAAGTGCGATAAGCCCCGCGAACGTCGCAGAGTGTATTCTGACGCTTCTATGTAAGCATTGTTGCACGATATACGTCGCAGTAGTCAACTGATGACTCTCAAGTTGGTTCATGAAGGATACCTTACAGCTATTAATATGTTCTCAAGGTAAAGACTCTATCAGACATCAATTTCAATTTAGGGCTTCATGTGATATGGTAAGATGAATATTCTAGCTCCATTCTAGTGCAATTCAGTAGTGACCCTGACTAATGATACTCCAAGCTCACCATAAGACGCAATAATTGATCATGCATCACTTATGCGAACACTATAGGCAGAGTGCGCGAGTCCCAACAATTATCATTGTGTGAAAGGTGTTTCGGGAGTAATCTCGAAAGATATAAAAAGCATCATGATACTTTCAAGAACACAAAGTCCCATATCATCTCCCCACCGCATTCTAACGACAGCCATACAATCAGCGCAGAATCTCTCTACAATAGTATCAATAGAACTCGCTGTACTCGTCACAGATCCGCAATCTTCGTTCTCTCTCTCAAAGTGTGACAAGAATCTAGGATGCAAGTGACTCCCTCTACTCGCATCTCTCTATAAGAAATCATATGTACATCCTGTACTTCCATAATGCGCCTGTGCATGGTCTCTTTGAAAAAATTGAGGGAGACTCCTGTTGCCAGTCGCTGCACTCGCATCCTCACTCTCTAACTTCACCCTCGTCGCTCTGCGTAGACAATGGCTGGCATCAACTGTATCTCCGGTGTTCATGTGAAGGTAATTCACGCTAGCTCATGCGGCTAGGTCTATCTATATCAATGATTGTCAGATGTGCAGACGGCGTCCTGTGTACTCAAGAGTACTGAGACGCGCGTGTTCTCGCAGTGATGCTCACGAAAGACATAGTACAAAGCGCTCTAATTTATTCTCTCCATAAGGAGCATGCGTCCTCGCTCGAGATATAAGGCTGTCCTGTGTCGCAGAGTCCTCACCTATACAGGCGTCAATCTCGTATCATAGAAGATACCGGGATCAGTCAGTCTAGCTCTAGAGCGGTTGCGTGACAACTGAACTGCTGCATGTCATAACCTGGCTCTGGCAGAGCGATAGGACAGAACCGCTTGAGTATTACACATGAGCAGTATGAGACTGCAACTGAGTGTCGGCGCCGACACTAATCTAAGGCATCAGTATAGACTACGCTCGACGCGATAATTCGCGCACTCGGAGTAACCTCTTACTTAGTAACGAATATAACGGTCAGCTAATTATGTTGTAGACTCCTCTTGTTCGACGCAAAAGACGCGAGAGATAATCAAAGTAGAGAAACATCACAGGGAGAAAATGTGTGCTCAATAATATCAGTTTGTCCCTCTTGACCGAACTAAAGATCTCTGGTATATCAGGCTGTGTCAGTAGAAGTCGCTTACTGAACCACCAGGTGTTCTCATTGCCGGCTATAATAGAGCGTTCTCCTATCGCATTAGCGATCAGCCAACATTCTTTTTGAAGACACAGCTGTTCGCTGCTTTTGTGAGTTAAAACTTTCACTCGCTTCTCGTATAGTGAGTAGCCGGATCGCACACATTTGTAGCTATAGTACCCTTCCATTTTTAGTAATATTTCCTCATTTGAGATTTAATAAGATTTTTTATTAGTCCTGGGTCGCGGTTAACTGATGCCGGTCAACCTTAGACAAGTTTAGGCCCGTGTCTCTAATATGAGAGTAGTCCAGTCTTGTCTCATAAGTCTGTTGGCGGGCTTGCTGATTGACCAGATATACACACTCTCTTCTTTGCATAGAGTTAAACGTGTTGGGTAGTGATTACTATGAAGAGTCGGTCACGATCTTCTGCATTCGATTATACAGTCCGCCAATGTTAGACTGTCAAATTACAAGTCAAAGACCCGCTCGAGACTAGTTTACACAATTACACGCACTATATGTTCTATTCGCTTTTTTGTAGTTTATTTAATCTGTAGATTGAGATATCACATCCTATCTCTTTATACCGTGTGCCCAGCTTAACTCTCCCAAAACAGTAGGTCCTTATTAAGTAGTGTTATTATATAGTAGGACTCAATTTTCAGATGTATACAGTCTCTCAGTAGTCATTCTAGTAGTGAGCCACAACAATCACTCCTCTTAATATCACCTTTTCAGAATTTACAATTTCAGTCCCTCCGTAGTTGAACTCTAATTAAGTGTGTTCTACTTTCACGTTAGATATATCGTGTATTAAATTAGGACCTGACGCGCGTAATATGTCCTCTCGAGATATAAGACACTCTCACTCTAGTGTCATACTCGATGACACTATTATACAGTCTACCCCCAAATATCCTTTTTTATACCTGCAGAGACCTTATAATACGTATATATAACAGTTTCTAAAACAGCCTCCATAGTTTCAGAAATTACCTAAGATGTCAGCACATGCTACTATACTTTGTGATAAGTGATGACTCACACATAAACAGCGGCAGTAATACTCTTAGCTCTCACATCCCTCCCGCTTATTGATCTGACTCACTTGTCTCTAGATCCATCATATATATCGTCAATGTTATATTATATCTCCTATATTTTCACATCGCTCTCAATTAGAAAAGCGAACCGCGAGCTAAATCTCTACTTGTACGCGCTCTCACTGAATATAGACACCCTGATGACGCCTCGCTACGATGTCTTGGCGTAAACCCAGTGTGTCGTGATCTGTGACTAACTTCTCCAACTTAGAGTCACTAAGTAGCCTGCAATATTTATCTCTCTCGGCTCAGAAGAGTATGCCTCTGATGTTCATTTCCGCATATATAGTGGTGTCTTCTAGAATCTTCACCTATGTGCAGATGTAATATTTTTAACTCCATAACGCTAGAACGATCGCTTCCTGAGTGTTTCTACAGACGTACGTCCGACTAGTCCGTCATGCACACATACTGAGTAAGGTACATCTATCCTATCTCACCAGAGCTACGCAAGATTGGTACTGTAATATCCATTTATGTATTTTGCCAGATTTCCGACGAAGTATCGTGTGAGCTGCAATAGTGTAGGGTTATATTACGTTAAAGGTGCTGTAGAGCGTAATATTGTGTCGCCCACCGATCATACTGTCTACATGTGAGGGTTATTTGTGAACACTGCACACTCCTGTATACACTCATCTCGCATGATTGATTACGTATTAGGCCTTGGAAACACTGAGATACAAAAATACCTTGATGATCCTTGCTGATGTTTGGTGGATGTTGCTATGCATCGAGAAATACTCCGAGATCGTGAGTTTGATTTCTGAGCAGCACAATCTCCGTCGAATACCACTCGACTCTCGATACACAATCGTATCCTCCGCAAAATCCACACCCCGCTGTCTCGTCCCACCATACCCTTCGTTTCTCGCACCACAGTATTAGCTACAGTGCCCAATACACTTAAAAATGGTCTTACCCTGGCAGTGCAAAATCTATGCACGCACTGTAGAGTTCTGGTGTTCTTGTCTTTATGGAGCCTTGCTCCACTCCGCTGAGTCTGTCCCTATCTTATTGTTTCCTTGACTATGGTGTGTTTTGACTCGTCTCTGAGGGTTTCATAAAGTAAGCTGCTGTCGATAGGCGATCAGAGCACTCTGATGTAGTCGTGAGCCCCGAATTTGTGGGACAGAGACTGTTGAAACGATCTCCGCTCAAGGTTTGAATTGTTATAAAGCCGCTAGTTGCCTTAAAGTTTATTCTGTGTCGTTATTATCTGTGAAGAGTCGCTAATGAGGACGTTTATGCGTTCGTCATCTCTCGTCTAGCTAATATAATTACATACGAAAAGCTAGTTGTATTCAATGTGTAGTGGTGTCACCAAAGATCCTTTGCTTCTTCTATTACGTAGTGTAGTAGTAATATAACATAGTACGTTGTTTCTAGAATCAAACAATATATGGTCAATATGTTTGTATCACTACTTACCTGTGACATTTCAGACTTGTCATGTTTGTGTGATCGCTGTATATGTGTTGTTCATGTGTGACACTGTGTATGTAGATTCACTCTTCGAGATTCATGCTTTTTAGTGGTCTATTTGCGTGTTTCCGCATGCAGCTGTGTATGGGAGATATGTGCGATGGTGATTGTCAACTCACTTTCTGCGCTGAGCGAGTATTCTGTGTTCTAGGTATAGCTGCAGTAGAGATGATGTGAGTACTCATAGAATGATCACTGTGTTGAATCTCCCCATGATGACGTGATCTGTGTTTCTCTGCTCATTGGCACTGATAGGATACGAGTCTAATCATACTGCGAACATCCATCTTGTCGATGGTGATGAACTAAGACGTGTCTATACACGTTGCGTCATGTATAACCGCTAATCGCTTGATTCAATGTCTTTTCATGTCGCTAACTTGTGAGATTCTTATCTCGTATGGTCTCGACTGTCATCCCGTATATCGTCTCAGAGATCGAGGTAGTTTTCTGTTTAGAACATTAATCTATTAGTGCTAGCGTCATGTATGTATGACGAGAGGTCATATTTCATCGCACGAGTGTCTCGAAAAATGTCTACCCGCACGCGCAAGAATATAGATCTCCCAATCTTCCTTAAGAGGATGATGTCTCATCTAACTGTGATAAATCTGATCTGCATACTCTCAGCAGAACAGTGGTAGCGTGTCTGAATGATTGACTACGCTCGCTAAATGGTGGGACACTCTCTGATATCTCTCTAGACCTCCATGTCAAAACACAGATGACGTGTGTGAAGTAGTGTGTTGTATTTGGGTTTTCTGTTAGTGAGACACGTCGTGCGTAGACGATATCTTGCGATAATCTAGCATCTCGCCCTAGAGACTTATCTTCTCTACGTGTTCGTCTATTAGAAGCTAAAGAATGATCCTCATTGTCTCGTCGTCGTGAGACAGAAGAACTTAGATTCACGGTGTGTATCTGACTAAGTACTATCGATATCGGCAGATCGTTAACGTATCTGCCTAGCGCGAGAAGGCTCAATCATCTATTAATAAGGTCAAACGCTCGGGTCTAGTCGCATATATCTCTTGTAGAGTGTCACGTGACAATCACATCTAGTAGAGACGCTCTCTGCTTGTGGGGGAGCCAGGTGTTCCACACCAGTATAAACTCTTATCAGAGAGACGTCTAATCCTCGCTCAGTTCCATGAAGCGCTGTAACGGTCATACCCGAATATGTAGTTATCACGGGTGTACCGTTGCTAATCCACCTACTTAAATCCCTTACCCAGGATCTCAGTGCTCCCACCTAAGGCTCTTTCGCAAAAAGCCTCCTTATACCCATGGTATACAAAGACTGTTGATTGTGCTGATGTTAGTCTCATAGATCTCTATCTGACTTAACACTAGGAGTTCATCCGACCTGTGCACTGAGTCCGTACTACTTCATTTTTTAATCGAGAAGTAACGAGCGCCGCCATGCGCGTTCTCTCACGTCACACTCTCTCCTAAACGCATCTATATTCTTAACTTGTTGTTGTGTAGTCTATACTATGTCGCGTCTACGCGATAGACTTATCTGTCTCGCCTTTTGTGCATCGATATGTCTCAGTGTAGTATCACAATACTTCTGATGACTATAAGGCTGTGCAGACATCGATGATTCACGCACCCCTCTGATTAAGTAACGAGTTACGATTGTATCACTGTCTACCTCGCCAGCCTCCGCCGTCCTGTCTAGAGGAAATGTCATTTTCTGATGTAAGAGACATTCTTATCACACCCTCTCCATATACTGTCATACAATATCTAGGAAACTTAGACCAGATGTGTATTAACCGCTCTCTCTATCCTCTAATCCACCATAAAATGTAAACTACCACTCACTTGTCGTCATCAACCCAAAAGTAGATCACAATAACCTCATGTGATTTCACGCGCATCAATCCCCCTCCCCAAAAACCCCCCACTTCACATCCTACATCTATCCCAAGACATCTCCCGCCAATGTACGATTTGTGGCCTCTCCAGTATTGTAATCTCTACGCTTATACTACGCGTTCCGTCTCTCATGACACTTAGTAGCTATGTACCTCTGTTTTCTAGTTTTTCTCACAGAGGTTGTGTGTCTCTTTCAGTCGAGACTAACATAGTTGTGTAACTGCCACTCATCTGCCATTCCTACCATACCTTTCTCTCGCCTTCGCCGTCAATCGTGGCCTCTCATCTTGTGTCTATACCGTGTCCTTTTATACCCCGCTCCCCTACATCTATGTTATCTGTTTGACTCGCTTTTCACCCGACCTCCAATCGTATGATACGACACGACTTCCCCTAATTATAAATCAGTCTCTCCATGTACAGCTCTGCCTTTCTCATACTACAGAACAGTATATTTGGTGTCTATTCGTTGTCGCACAACCCTTACTTTCCATTCGGTGAGAAACTCGCTGTACGTGTCAGCCCTCACACGCAGAGACCATGATGTCAAGACTAGCTCATCCTACAAGCTCACCCCAGTGATGTACACCCCCCAATTATAAATCCCCCTTTCTCCCGCTTTATTTGTGCTCCGACCTGCACTTACACTGCGATAGTTGTATGTTGTTCTAGCGAATCTTGAAATCATCACGTGTGCCTACTATAGTCTGACACACACCTTACCCTGACTTATGTCACTTTAAAAGACTTTAAAATCTCAACAGTCCCCCTCATCAAATCACACCCTCTCCACAAGTCACCTCATTATACAGCCTCGATAGTCTCTGTTTGTCGTCTAATCCCCTGTTCTCTTCCAACCCCACTCAGCACACCCACCACCTGCCACCACACAATTATAAACATCCTCCAGCCCTCCATCACACCTCTCTTACCTTCGCTCATCCACACTTACCAAGTGTGCTACAAGTAAAATCACGCACTCTTCAAAGTTTATTTGAACCTCACAAAGCACACACCTCCACCCTAACTTTAGCGCACCCTATCGTTGAACAATACAAGTCACCGTGTCCTCTCCCCCACCCCGATATAACTCGCAGTCTGTTACGTCCATGTCCCTACTCACCTACTCTACCACTCACTCTCACCTCCCACCGTTACACTACCACTAAATGCCACTCCCACCCCTGTTGTCCGCATTCTACTATCCTGCCTTTACATCATTATTACATTTCCAATACTAATAAATATTATATTGAGCTCTATTGTCATATTTAGTCTTATTCGTTATTACATTAGACTTAGTCTATTAAAAGTACTTGTGTACAGACTCATCAGTTATGTTCAAAATTATGTGTGTGAACTCACTTGATTAATCACGACACACCATCGTGCCTATAATACTTACTATTCCTGTGTGTGTCACTGCTACACCCAGTGTTCAATACCCAACTAGACAACAACAAACTTACATACCCACCCACCCTCAACCTCCAACTCTTAAACAACTCGCTGTCTAACGTCACCACTCAGTGAGACATACCCCCCACCCCCTCATAGAAAAAACAAACCAAAACTTCACACAAACCCCACCATTTCCCACAATATAACTAAAAAAAACACGAGAAGACCTCTTATACCACCAACCTCCACCACCCCCCACTCCCTGTCTCATAAACTAACCCACTCTCAATGCCCCGCGCTCGTAGAAATGCACACTAGTACTAGTGTGTGCATCCACTAAAGTCGTCTCCAATAAATAGTCGCCCCCCCCCACACAATCAACCAATTATACCTGAGATACCGCCCCCTTTTTCTCTTTTCCACACACCCCTCTTTTTGTTCCCCTATGTGTGTGCCAGCCTTGACCGAAAATACAAAACCCAATCACCCCTCCAAAATTGACTGCCCCCCCTATGTACAGATGATAAAGCTCTCAAAAACGAGCCAGATTTCATTTATATAACCTACTGTATGACCCACACCCACCTGCTCTCGGTTGCGTGTACTCCTGTCAATCCTCTATTGCTAGATTTCGTGTGATGTGACCCGTCACCCCACCCTTTCGTGCCGCCATCTTGTGTTAAGTGTATTACAAACTAGCTGACTTATTCATGTCCGAGACTGTAAGACGCCCGGATGAAGTCACTCCTCGCCCTGTGACCCCCTCTCACTTCATCGACGTCTCTGCCACTCGGAACAATCTTGTGGCTCATGTTGTAAATTGTGTGTTGTCGGAGGCGCGACTGAGAAAAAATATGATATATGAGAAAGAAAGAGACGCAACGCTCGTAGGTGAGCCTTAAACAAACCACCACCTCCTCTCACACGAACGCGAATCGTGCTGATCCATAGACCTCCTCAGAGTGCCCTCGAATAGCTCCTGGCAGACCCTATAGTGACCTCTTTGATACAGACATTACTGTACTTCTACCATCTAATTCTGTTACCAATTAAAACTAAGATACGCGCGTACCCTTTTTCAGTGACTACCGACGCTGTGACACAGCAAAGTCATAGATATGTACATAATTAGTGATGACCTTTGTACTGCCGCGTCAGATACTCCACTGCAGTGTATCGAGACTCATGACGCATATCTCGCACGTAGTCCCCCTGCTTCGACAAGCCTATACGAGCTACCGTAGATGGATAACCTCCGCTAAGAGTAATGTGGACTCACTATCCTGGCCATCGCCCCACCCAGATTCATCAACCCATCTCCGACTACACTACCAACTCGCTACCTTGATTTTCCAAATACTTTTTCCAATAAACCCTGCTCGTATTATGTCAACGCCATCTCGCGTCATTCGCCCTCTCCATATATCTCAATCAATCTCATAACTCAATACATCAGAAGTTACTAAGAAGATCCTACCCATCAGACTATCTCCCAAAACGATCAGTATTGCACTACTCTCTGTGTCTGCTACCACCGCTCCTCACAGCCTATACCCTGTATCCGTCCTCCGAGATCTCTGAGTCCATACTCCCAACTAGAAAACACGTTCATATCCCCTAACACCTCACTGTATACAACAATACCCCGAGTTCTGTGTCTCCCACACGCTATAAATCAAGATAACTAAGACACGTATTTGACTATATCACCTCGTCACACTATATCCACTGTTCTACGAACTCGCTCACTCTAACAATGAGTATACATCATACGAGACCAAGTCTTCCCTGCGCTCCTCTACTCACCTCCCTAGATCATATAAAATGCACACTCCTCATTACTCTAGACACCATGACTATACCTTCCCTCATACTCTAATATCAGCGTCCCCCTCCCGTCTGTGTGTGTGAATACATGTGCCTTCTATAACCCTCTTACCCAAAGCACCCCAAACCGCAGGATACTAACACGAAGAACGCCCTCTGTCTAAATCGCTCTATCACGCATGCCTCGCCGCCTCGTTTTTCTGAAGTGAATACTTCAGTGTCTACCCTCATAATCCTAGAATAGAGAGTAAGCAAAAGTTACGTCGCCGTAAGAGTCCAGCTAAACATGAAGTATGCACCGCTTCTCCATCTACATACTCCGCCGCATATTAGTGTACCCCCCCCCCCCCCCCGCTCCTCTTACATGCGCTATCTAATCAGCACAGCTCCCTCCCTTTGTAAGTCTGTCTCCGTTGTGTACTTTGCCGACTTACATCCACCACCATTCACGACTATTACTTCTCACTAAGCCTACACATACCCTCTCCTCTAGTCTGTAATACACAGCATGTCTCGCCGCAGCAGTTCCACACCTGCCCCTCATCCTCTACGAATATACTCTAAGTATACACTACCGTGCCTCTTAGATCACTATCATCGATCTGCGATACTATACACCCCATCTATATCTCGCAGATTGTCAATTACTTATTCACGAGCGGTCGCGACCCCACAGAAATATAATAGAACGCCCTACGATGACCAATAGACATATCTCCGCAACCTACCTACTAAAGTAGCACCCCCCGCTCACACTCCGCTCCTCGTCCTACCAGATCACTTAACGCTCTCTTAAAAACAGACACCGCTCGCTGACTCTATCAAGTGTGTCAGAAGATACTCAAGATGCCACACATTGACCTGTAATCGTGTGCTCGCAAAAAATTTATTCGCAAACGAGTATCCCATGTGTTCAGTGTGTTTGACAAAATCCACAACAATTACCCTCATCACGCCTCAAGTTCACCACCTGTCCACATCTCGTATCCCTCGCTGTCGTTGTGTCTTGTCACCCGTCTTTATACTGATCGCGACCCCCCCACCCCGCAGATATTCATTACCTTTGCGCACAATAAGAGAACCATCTTCCATAATTACTCACCTAGCTTGCATCCCACACTACAACACACTACCATGGTGTAGTGTAATTGAGTTAGTCCCATTCCCTTACCCAGACAGAGAACTTACTACGAGTACGAACATGCATGTAGCCACAATCTCCTCAGTGTGTCAAGTATATCACACAAAATGACTCACTGTGTCCATTCTTCTCGCGCACACTCTACTAGTTCTGTAAAGTCAACAAAGTAATATAGATGTCACACCGATATCCTCACCCACAAATCTCCTCTACGATCACATGTCAGATCAGAAAAGACCTCCCTCTGACAATAACTCGTCCTACAACTCAAATACCCCTATACATATCCACTTCGTGTAATGTGCTAGCTAACCAAAGACCGTAAGAACACCCTATCCCGCGTTGACTGTGTCATCCTTCAATACCTCACCCATCCCCCTCTTAATGTCGCAACCTACTACTTCATATATTCACACACCATCAATAGTACTATAAAATGTACTATGTGAATGCCAATAATAGTCTGAATATACTTTATCACATGTGCTGTAGTCTATCCTTGTAACTAACCGTCGCAAGTATGTACGTGCAGTATCTCTACCCACTCATCAAGCAACTCACACTATACCGTCGTCATAGTCGTCACTATGTGAGATGATTTGTGTTCAAACTAATACTACTCATGTACTTGCCCCTACTACTCCACAGCCCAAGAGATTGATGGTGCTCTTCCGCCTCATCACTCGTCGTGAGTCACTCCTACTAAAGTCCAACTTTGATTCATCACTGATTATAGCTTAGATCTGATATACTAATCTCACCATACACGCAATATCCTCTTCAATGTCTTGAGATGAATGAGCATAGTGTTACTAGACAGACTTCCGCCGACTCCCCCCTCCCTACTTAATCGGTATGCCAGACAATGTTTATCTACCTACTTTATGGCACGAATAGTATGTGTAATGTGTAATATACCCGCTTCACGTGTATGCTGCTCTACTCCATCTGTCCCACCACTCATAGATACTTTACCTCCCCACCATACCTCCAATTAAAGATCCTGTAAAAGCCACCTGACACGTCACACCTTGATCTTACCAACTGTGCTCAGAGATGTACGTTATATGATCATAGCCCGTTAGCAGTCACTGTCTTGAACTGCCATCACTTCTTCTGTTGTACCTAGAATTGTTGTGTCTCGCGTCTGTCTGCGTTTGAGTATATATCATTACTTATCATCACCGTCTCTTCACAAGTGACTCCAACTATCACCTGAGTACCTTGAAGTCGCAATCACCACAAACTCCAGCAAAAATGCGCTATCACATGTGAGGTGTCACGCACTATAATGGCTAAACAAGAAGTGCTCTCCAGTTGTGTCAGTATAGCAGATCATATCAGATCGAGTATGAATAGAGTCCGATCGAATAGTGAAGTTGATGTGAAATATTATACTCTGTACAATTATGTTTACTCATCATATATATGCGATACCTTCTCAGTTGATCGCTTATTCGAGACACGAATTACTCAACATATCAACTAACAATTTTGCTCGTTACATATACTCATAACAATAATGTCTCCCCGAGGATCAAACTATGCCTTACCCTCTCGCGTTGTCATATGGTTAATCAACCACCCCCCACGTGAATCTGACGTGTCGCCCCTCCCCATGCACGGTGTAGAACTGTTTGTTTCCTCCTGGTGACCAGAAAAAACTGCAATGTTCTGGTTATGCGCCCCCAAACATACTCTGTTGTTTTTAACGTCCTCCCTCCCTCGGCCTGATCACGCTAAGCTATTCGGTGCATCTACTGCTCCCTGCAATGTGTTGTATCACCCTATTTAATACAAACACCACTTCCCGCCTGAATATAGCTCTTTCGTTTGTCTTAACTCTTCCACGTAGCACAACCACGCTTAGAGCCCACCAGACCCCTCAAATCCGCTTGTATGACCCTTACTGTATAACTCAGATCAGATGAAGCTTGTGTATCAATGATCCTTATTAATATTGTTGTTCAAGACTCTCAGAACAGCGATTCTGTTTATAATGTCTGCATCATGACACCTCCTACATCAGCACCCCGTATTGACGACTAAAGTCCTGACGCGCAATGACTATCATCTCTCAAAACACAAGACATACAGGACATGCAGACAGTGAAAACTAACGTATGTGTTAGATCTCTGTATGTAACTGTGAGCCATCCTTTAACTCCCCCCATACAATTTCCAATTGAACCCCATCTAAAAACGAGTGAACACTATCTCATCTATGCGCACACTATTGAGTGATTGTGCGTCCTTTAGAGCCTCTAGAAGATGATGCACTCCGTATTGTCCTATTGTATGGCGTGTCCCAGACTCTCAAACAACCAAGTAACCATACCCACACAAAGTTGAGTAGCTTCCTGTCAGAAACGAGTTTCATAGAATAACTCTCCTGACGAATGAAGGATCTCAGAAAGATTATCAAGACACTCCACCATCTCTCTCTTCTATGATCGTAGACCGCTGTCCAGTATGACAGTGTCCTATAATACACGCACCGATCAATAAGACACTATAATAACCCAACCATCCAGTCCCGCGCCATATCCAGAGACCTACGTAGTTGTTAGACTCCAACCAAGAGCATAGCGCAAGAAACACATGACAAGTGAGCACCGAGGCGACACTCCCTCGCCTTCGATCGCGAATCAGCGCACTGAGAGATAATCCCCCTCGATCCTAATTGTCTCGGTCCAAAACTGTCTACGTATATAATCTCATGTAGACAGATGCCATTGCATGCTCTACTTGACACTCCTCACCACAGTCTCCTCTATGTCGAGCGTAATCTCAAAAGACTGCTCAAAGAAACCTCCACCTGGACTCATAGATGAACAGTTTAGTCGACGACCACCTGTAATAGCCTACTCCATGCCCACCACTCCTATAAAAGTCATTGCCGCGCTACAGAACGTCGTTCATCACCCCGTCCTGTGATACACCCTATGTGCTAGCTAAACCCACAGAACGTTTGCTCCTATGGTAGGTCATACAATCCTTAGTCCTTGTCCTCCTTCTCAACTCAGTACCCAAATTAATGACCTCACCCTGTGTGATATCCCACTCTCTCTAGTCTAATTATCTATCTAGATATAACCTAAGTATAGATCTCGCTTACTTTCCTGGCAAACGCACCTAACATAATCGTTCAGTTATACTATCTTTGTCTTTCCCCCCATACCTACGCGCGCTGTACCCCTGACTCGCTTAGACTCGTTAGAACTTCAAATGACCTCGATGAACTCTCCAATCATGAAACCCATCACTGTAGCTGAGTCCGAACCAACGTCCCCGTACCTATCGTTACCTTAACCCAATCTACTCGCGCATCGTGTATATGTGAAACCCCACGCATCCACTGTGTAACATCTCCTAAGACTGTGTCCTCCAAGCCTCCAATCACCCTCTGTGCCCACCTGATCTGTATAATATACCTACAATTCCACCCGCTGTCCAGTAAGACTATGTCAGGCCTCCAGTGTCTCTCATAGTCACTTTACTTCCGTTAACCCTCAGCTACATAACACCTGTGCACCTAGCCCCTAATCTAGAACTCCTCATGTAACTATAGGTCTCGCTCCCACGCTAACAAAGTGTTCCTACCCCTGTCACTCCCTAGATCCGGTCTAAGATCTCATTGACCTACTCAGATCTCCTCTCCCACCCTAACAACTTGACCTGATAAGTGATATAAGCGTATTATTTCCCCTCCGAGATCTTAACTTGTCTCTACGTGATCCTCCTTTTCTCTGTAGTACTCTCGTGTTTGGCTGTAAGCCTCCTGTCTTCTCCTCAGACCACGCCTCATGCACCACCCGCGCTCACTCTAATACACTCACCATCTCGACTCCTAAATTTGCAACCTGTACAGAAGAACTCACCATATGAACTCTGCTCAATATCATTATAACCATCATACTCTCTCTTGTGTCTGCGCCTACCGCCCCTAAGGTCTCTACTTCGTGTCTCCGCACTCACTATAACGATCTAACTATCCCTTCCGCGCCGCACCTTCTAGACTAGTAACCCTAAACGCGTCCTGTTGTATGACCTATAGACTTTGTAATATCCCACATCCGTCTCAACCTCTGTAGGACCGACCAAATGCTACTCTGTGTGTGTGATACACTATTACGCAATCTGGATGTTGACGCCTCTACAGAGAGATGCATCTGTATCTAGACACACCTCGTCTCGCCTATCCTGTAAACATGCTAATAATCACGTAGATCACTCTCCCTCTCACCACCTCACTCAACCCCATAGTTCGAGACAAATGGTACATACATCACCGCTCATCTGTGATATGTGACCCGTTCCAAAATAAATCTAGAACACCTAAACACATACAAAAATAGATAAGATTATCTACACACATCCGAGAAGTGCTCTCTATATATCCGACCCCTATACCCTCCTCTACTGGTAAAGCATAGAGACCCTTTCTAAAAACCCACACTCCACATATACTCTAGTTTCTCACTTTCCTACGTCCATACATAAACAACATCCATCACCTCACAAACATCACAAAACTTCTCATCTCCCGCTCCGTGACCTCACATGTATGACCACCTATCACTCATCTGCTAGACCCTGTACTCCACCATGTCAAGTTGTGTAAGTCACACCTCCAATCAATCTCTATTCTGTGTAAATAAAAGCCTAACATATAACTACTCACATCCACCACACAAATCCTAATCCACAGTAGTCAGCTGTGACACTCCATCTGTCCAAACCGTACTCGCATCCCTCAACTACATACCCCCCAAGATCATCTAACTCCCACTACTACCTTCAAAGTCCCTATCTCCACTCTTCAAACTTTATGCCCTGCCGTCAACTATGTCCATACGTCATCTTCCCCCAACTACCATACAGGTCATATCTTGTCCACTATCCTCTCCGCTCGGGCCGTTATAGATACCTCTTCTACTATGTCTCTCGTTGTGTCACACACTAAAGTAGACCATCCACACTATCTCTCTGTGCTCCAATCACACCCTTCTAACCCCCTTGCTGTAATGTCACTCCGAGTCTACGAGATTGTTTTCATATACTCCTCATATAGTCACCAAAATAGTGCCGCTCTTCACTTTATGTTTATCACACATTTACATCAAGCCCGAGCTTCCCATAAACACTCTAATCCGCACTATCTAATGCTATGACTAATCACTATCGCCTTAACTAATCTCCACATATCAAGACGTCCATCATAATGCACATCATTAACCTGACACATGTGTCACTCATGATCCATACACCCCTCGTTCCATACTAACCGAGATACCGCGCTATGTCCTCTCCATAGATCATACTGTATTTCCCCCCCCGCGATTTCTGAGTTCTCAAATCGGAGTTACCTAGTAATCTCCTTCCACTCACCTGGCCGATGAGCGGTACTCCTCGTTCCACTGATACGATAGTGAGAACATCGCACCTAACTATCTCGCTGTGCACAAACGTTGTGATTACTTTAACTCATACAGAGTATGCTGGTGACTCATCCAGAGACACACAAGCTAGTGCTTGTTAATACCCCCCCCTTGTCCCATCCACTATATAAAAACTACCCCCAAATCATCATCTCCTGAACATTCCTCTAAAGATGAGCGCCGTGTGTTATACCTGCATAGTAAATAGACAATACACCCCCTCTGTTCGATCTCCACCTACGTTAAATCACCATAGACAGAGACCACCACCCATGACCATTAGTATCAACTCGCCGCCCATCTCACTAATTAGTATTACAATTACTGTTACCTATCTTCCCCCATCAATAACACTCCTATAGCTCTTGTCTGTCTCTACTAATCCACAGCCTGCCCAATGTGTCGTCTCCCTCCACTACCCAATACACTATGAGATGAAATGTACGTGTGTGTGTGACAGATTCTCATACTAGATCCTCTCCTCGCCGTGATTATTACTATGGTCACTGTCACTCTTGCTAATATTATTGAGTCATGAACGTGTGTGTCAGGGTGTTCTGCACCGCATCCCCTACCTAACTCCCAAGATAGAACCCAAAGAAATAGAGACTTCCACTAGATGTTACGCTCTACAATTCCGATCCTATAACTCCCGCGCTTGAATATGTGTGTGCTACACCACTCAAATCGTGTCCCGTGTCTCCTATGATCCCTAGTAATCGCAGACTCGCTACAGTGCACCACTAATGTTGGCATACTTGTGACCCTCTCCGCCCATCCCGACCCATCACGACAATAAAAACGCTGAGTGTTGTATACGCACTATGCCACTATCACACCCGCCTCCCACCTCCTCGCACTCACTCTCCAAAATTAGTTATATACCCTTGTGAATACGCTCCCACACACATCTCTACGTTGTACTATTCCACATAGAGATGCTACAACCTGACAACTATCCAGTCCAACCATGGACCGTGTCGCATACACAGTATATACAGTCGTCGTTATAACAATGTTCCTGTGTCGTACGTTTATGCGTCTAGTCATCTAGTGTGATGTCTCCCTCCATACTCTATCCACCCACCTAATGAGGATAACTCTCGTCTGCTCTATCCCCCCCCCCACATAAACTCTCCGAATCACACACTCGGTTACTATGAAAGTCTCTTACGTGTCTCAAAATAATATCCTGTCCATGTACTAAATCCTACTATCTCCCAGAATGACATGCATCCTCCCACCCCCCCCCACTCACCATCACCCTTTACCCAAATTCCCCAACCCAAAACCACAATATCCAGCTTGATACTCTAGTCACATGAATTGTACCAGAAGATTGCACGAGACTCCAAGTAGATATAAATCTATGTGGCTCGTGTACGCCTTCTTACTGTAACTCTCCTGCTCATTCTGCTCTATATTGCTCCTGCAATAGAAGAATGTCACTCCTGACTACGTGTACCAATAGATAAAAGGAAAGTCCTCCAAGTTGATAGTCCAACTCTCTCTGCCAGACTGCAGCTACATGATCCTCGCCTTGACTGTGTCAGAGAGACACGTCCTCACGTATACTCAAGCTGTGTGTCTCATGAGCCCAGTGAATATGAAACTAGAAATAGTCTTTGTCCCCTGTTTACTCTCTTTCTGGTACACCACGAACGCTTTCCAAGAGCCGTTCTCAGTCCTCGTTTACATAACCTCCACTAATCACCACAATCACTCTCTGCACCACACTTCATACCAGTAGTTGTCCCAACACCCCGATGTACTCTGACAACAACCCAAATGTCGCGTCTGAATCTCTCATCGTTGTCGCTCACAGTAGTGTCCGTCCCCCACTAGACATCACCTACATCACGTATCAGAGCGCACATATACATATATGAGTAGTTGTAATCCGACATAGCTTAGACTGTCATATAAGTAACCATGACAAGATATGTGTGTCTATAAACTCTTATCGTTGCAAAACACATCTCGTCCCCAAAATTCGTGAGAGAGATGACATATAGAAGAAAAAAGAGACCCCCCTAAGAATCCAACAACTCAAGCTCAATCTCTCCACCACCCCTGTGTGTCACCCTGCCCGCCTTCTATCACATGACCCTCATTCTCATCTCAACCTCTAAATTCACCCCCTCCAAAATACAATAGTATTTATACCTGTTCCGTACATAACATCGGTTGCAGTAGATTGTAACTTGTCACATGAAACTTTTCACTCACCCGTGTGTGTTACGAAACTAACTCCTCCCCCATTTGCATATAGTAACCTTGTTGAAACCAGCACTCTCACTATCATCATCAAGTGAAGTGCTCCATACATCGTATGTCCGTGATTCATATAAACGCAATCCTCATGACACATCTCTCCTATTGACAGAAGCTGTGACGTGACTATTGCTTAAATGTTCAGAGATCCTCTGTGATCCCGTATATACCCACACGAATGCAAGATCCTCTATATTCTCATAAACTATACAAATTCCAAGACATGCCACCCTCCTGACAATACTAGATCATTCGTGTCATATGTCACTGCTGCTAACTCTCTCCAAACATTCTCAGTAATACCCCCAATACACACCAACCATTAGACTGGATGTATACAAAATTATTATATACTATTCGATGTCTCACTCAAACTGAGTTTGGCATAGAATATGTCTATATATCTCTCTCTCCAGAGACCTACGTCATAGCAAAAACGCTCCTACTCCAATGTCTATATAATAGACACTCAATCAATTGTAGTGTATCCGCATGCCATATGTCTCTAGATATAACAATCTCTTCTCAGATGAGACAGTCTTATAGAGTGAGACGCATCAATGTGTGTCAAGAGAACATCAATCCACACCCTCTGCTACCCTAGCTACCCGTCCTTACAACCTGTGATACTGAAAGAACGCCCCTCTCCACTGTCCTCGTGTTCTCATAGCTCAACTGGACTTCATGCATCTGTGTGCCTTATTATACCCATCATATATCTAAACCTACCTTCGCGTCCCTCTCACCAATGTACCTCACCACCCGATATGTCACTCTCACCACCATGTCATACTACCCATCATATCATACACAGATTGCGTGCCATATAACGTCTCTTTGAATGTGAGGAATTCATTAGAGCCTCTATAAGTCATAGTACCACCAAGTTCTAGTCCCAGTAGCCATATCGTCGTGCAGACACTATCCATCTCCTATGCGTGACCCACTAACCCTCCCATCTGTCCCAAGACCTATCCCTCTCCACTCTAGTCCCACCACTAGAGTCACTACGCTAAATCCCCCCACCTCTACCGCCAACGTACAGCATTATATTCACACCTATACTTACAAACAGTGTGTCTAACGAACTATAAATACAACAAACTGCTGAAGACTACTACGCCCCCAGTACACACATCCCTCAGCCCCCTCTACCTACTGTGCAGCTGCCACCCCCAAAGATTCATCACCTCCTCTACTGGTGAACTCCAAGTAGTTCTCAGTTGTGTCCCTGACAACTTGCCCCCACCTGACGTCTATTTAACTGTTTTCTTAACTCAACAGTCATCATCGACTCTCGTGCAATTGTCACACACACAACTCACGTAGCTGCACTGTTACCAAACTTTCTAAATCTGCAAACTAAAATTGCTCAACTGATCAACTAAAATACTCCAGTAAAGAGACATCGTGTCTGTTATAATCACACACTGACTGATTATGTGATCTCGCTATATGCTCATAGAGTGTGACGCTCTTCTGTCACCCCAATCCCTTAGAATATTTGATTGGATGTTCTCCCGTCCGTAGAGACCATACTTCCCTCCATCTAACCACACCCCACGCGCCTCGGCTAACTCTTCATCCGCCAAGATATAGTCTCCCGTATACTGTCGCTTCTGCGCCTAAGTCTTTACCCCCTCCCGCCCTCCCCCGTCTATTCCTCCTTACATTATGAGACTTCAGCAACAAGCACTCCGAGAACTCGCGCCGATTATTAGATTGTATTAAGTTAGAAAGATCTCGTATTGTCCCCCCATGAAACACCAAACATATAATGACACTAAGTCACACAACAAATCCTGAGCTTCTCATGGCAGTCCCCAATCACACACACCTCCTTCAGCTGTGTCTCCTGTCAAACTCATTCACCTGTTTACACCGACCATCCCCACCCTTCGCGATCCCTCACTCCCGAACCAATCTAATACATCATAGCCCCCTATCATTTTCCACCTTGTATGGAGTGTTCCTCCATACTCACTTCCCATCCCACAACCTCCCCGTTGTGATTCTAGTATGTGCCATACGCAACAATTGAGACTTTGTCCACTTATGATAATACGTACACCATTACAGTGTGCCCGCCGAAAAAGAAGTCCGCTACACAAAACACTGTCTAACTCCACAACTCTTCATCAAGTCAGAAATCCGCACTGATGACCTGCTTGTACGAACCGCGAAGAGTCACTCTGTACCCCCCCCCAGATCGTGTTTTACACCTACAGCGACATCTCCCCTGCGACTCGCGTGGTACAAAAATTATGACTATCCCGACTGTGTGTTAGCCAAATATACCGATCTCTCACCCTCCCGACATTACTAGAGTGACTTAACGTAATGGCACAAGATTTACACACATATGGTACGAATATCACAAGATAATAATCGTAATCGTGAGCACACCAATTACTGTACATAATACCCACATCATCCTCAGCCTCGCCACCACTCGAGTTAACGTCCAGACAGTTGTTCGTCCTCCTACCAAGACGCTCTCCCACCACTGTCCCACGCTATGCTCCAACACTACGATGCGCTGACTTAATCACATACGCCTATCTCACTAATCCACCCCAACCATCTCTAGGATGATCAGCAAGTCGACACAGCTCGAGCGCCCATTCATACCCACACGCTTTGTCCTCTTTGTACTATCTCTCTATGTGTAGAGTCAACCTACTCACCCTCTGCACTGCAAATAACTCTCTCATAATCCAAATCTAGCACCTCCATCCCTCTCTCCACAAAATGTTCATTTGTGTCACTCATCTACCTGTCTACCACCCTTTCTCTCTCACTATAGAATCACTATAGTGAACTAGAAGTCGAGACCGACGTCAACGTCTACAATTATACTTGTAGACTATACCCACTTAATCGATAGTTCTACTCTAGCTAAATTATAACAACTCCATCGTGTGTCAAACAACCATTAGACTGAGCGCTCTGTGTCCAGTTCATACCAGAAGTGCATCGTGTGTATCGCGCCTCAACCTAACTCACGCTAGAAGCTCCCAATTGTACAAGAAGCCTGTCTTACACTAGATAGACAGTCGCCATATAGTGTGCTACACTCGTCACCTCTGATCTTTGGGCGTATAACTCCTGATCGTCTACTGGATCCTTTACCAATTGTGTCGATATGCTGATCGTGTAACGAGAAGGTCTTGAACATGATTTTCCTTGCAATAGATGAGACTCCCCAATCACTCCTCCAGATAGTCTCTCTAGACTCGCCCGATGATCACGAGTTGCAGTCCAGAACGCCGAAGGTTGTAGATCCTATCGACTGAACCACATAAGCTGTATATTGTTGTATAACGTGGTGAGAATGTTTGCCTCGCCGGATTACGTCTTACAGTCCACTAACGTGTTAAGTTGTGTGTGTTGCACCTACTCATAGTCTGTCTAAGAAAAGACGCAATAGGATATCGCGAGTACATGTCACTTTAATCTGTGAAGCTGCTATGAATCAGATCTCTGTCAAAGGACATTACGATCTATAACAATTGGTCAGAAAAACAGCAAATCATGTGTTGAATTATGTCTGCTCTCGTGAGTCTAGCTGAGACTCAATAGTTTACGGTAGTCGTTTTGCAGTGTGTCTTTTATTAAAGATCTGACCTACTCTGTGTCGTTACTGTCTATCTCTGTGTATCTTAAGACACTTTGAATCGCACACGTTGTTGTTAGATTGGTAAGCCTCGAGAGAGAATAATGCCCAAATAGAGAATTGTTAGACAAGTGAAGTGGCTGGAAACGATGAGTATCGCGTGTTTAGTGCGATAGATGTTGACTTTGTAATCAGCTGCGCGAATATGTTCGCTTTTGTGTATATTTCTAGATACGCTAAAGTTCTTATTGATATCTGTGTTTCTGATCAGTGGAGATCGCAGAATCCTAGTCAGTGACGCTCGCAGATAGGGGTCAACGATGCTCACCTCTAACTTGCCTGTATATCGATAAATATGGCTGGGTGTTTGCCTGAGACATGTGCGCGATTGGGTGTTTCGTCGGCATAGTTCGCGGTGATCTCATAGATACCCTTTTGGAAGAAGTATGTGTCGAGTGATAATATGTTCTGATATACTCAATGTGCATCGCATAGAAGAATATCGCTGTCTAAGCATATGTGTCTGAGTCGAAGTAGTAGGCTGTGTTGCTCACTATTGTTGCTTAGTGAGTACTGAGAATGCGCTTGATCATAGGCCACTCGGGCAATAGATTGTTCAGAAAGTATACTCCTAAAGAGAGAAGAGTTTGTAGAATTCTATAGTGTGAGCTGGAGAGTCTAATCGTTATGCTTAGACGCGCGAATTGGTCGCTATTTATTGAGGTCGTGTTAGTGTCGATTGGTGCGAGTGACTACACTAGTCATGTTCATCGGCCAGAAGCATATGAACTCTGGAAACGCAGTATATGACGGGGTATTGTCTCGCGCAAGACTGAGCCTTAGGTTCGAGTGTGTTAGTTGACTCGCATGTCTTCCTCATTGTGCTAAGGGTACGTTGCAGTGAGTTACAATGAGAGAAGATGTTGACTTGACTCTTTGAAAAAAAAAAATGCAACAATTGACTCTCTAACAAACCAAACACACCAAAATCCTTTTTATTTTCTTTGTTTCGCTCTCCGCTTTAAACCGCTCTCTTCTTTTTCCGTTTCTTAAACGCCTTGCCCTCTTCCCCCTTTCTTTTTTTTCTCTCGCTCTGCTTTTTAGTTTTCCTTCCTTTTTGTACTTGGTAATATTATCGATCACTGACTCCTACCGAACTTACCTAGTCCAATCTGTACCATATCGCATGGTCATAACACACCATTTATCCTTTTAGTACTGAATAAATGATACAACGCAGCAATCTTGCGTCACATGATTATAAAAAACTTCTAGGACTATCTGCTGATATAGAGATTGTGTTTATTGTGCGTCGCATTATATAGGCGTGACACCATGCAGCAGTGGTCTCGGACAGTTCGCGTAATGCGTAGAATGTAGCTCAGAACGCTCCTTTACTGTGGTAAAACTGTGTGTCGCTTCTCAGATCGGATTGAAGCCGATGTGAGTGTATGACTTTGAGATGAGTGTGTACATGAGTATGTATGGGCTAGGAGTCATTCGCAGGAGGCAGGAGGGAGATAAGACAGCGCCGTGTAGTCTTAACCTTGGTTGACATAGGTGGACGTATAGGTAATTCAGTGTTAGTTGAGTACCTTGCGCTCGCGCGCGAAGTGATTAGTATATGTTGTGAGTTATGACCCAGGTGAATGTGTGCGCAATCGTGGTGTCCTGTGAGAGTAGATCTCGCACTCAGTTGATATGATTTACGAGACATTCTCTATGTGACATTGTTTAGATCGTTTTTAGAGTGATAGAGCGCCATTAGCTTGTTGTAATAGAATGCGCTCTCTCGCATGTGATATCTATGAGAGTTTGTGCTTCTATTGCGATCGAGTGTAGAAGATAGAAACCATCTAGTTTGGGCGCCGCGCTCTGAGAGACAGTATAGTGTAGAAAGGTGCTGTGACGCGCTAGCTCGCTAAGTCGCATGATGTGTGATGTTAGAGAGATGTGTATCGCTAGACTGCGCTATGTAAAGATGGCAGTAGTCTGTTCTTGGTGATATGTCTTTATGTAGTCAGATGTTGTGTTATCGTATAATGTCTTCTAGGGTGTGTATGTTGCTCGCGGTGACGGCTGAGGTGTACTAAATGTATGCTGCTGTGAGCGGTGGGCGCTAGTGTCACCTGAGCTGCTAAACTTCTTCTCTTCCATTATAGTCTATATCCCCAGTTTCCAAACATATTTCCACAGCTACTTGATAACTTCACACTTTTTAACACCAGCTTGCTTCTCATTTCACTCTTCAAAAGTTTTTACCAAACTTCATTCATTTTTCCCTCCCCCCCTCCCTCCCCCCCATCCAGAAGCTTCATTTTCAGGCATTCACTTGGCAGAAATCTATTTGATAGAGGATACTTCCTATCTTGCTACATATAAATATTCATGCTCCAAGGTGAGGACAATGTACTAGCCACACTTGTCATATTATCTCCAATAATCATTTTTTGCTGTAGTGGTAAGCTCAAATAGGCATCTTCATTAAAGGTAGTATCAACATAGTCCCGAGATCTCATCCATTGTCTTTGTAATAAGATCTTCAGGGCCTATTTGTTCCATATTTTATGCATCACCAACTCTGTATAGCTCAATAAGATTCCTCTCTTGTGAAAGTCTTTAAGCATAGCTCCAAAGCTCATTATTAAATACTGTATCAGCTCATTGCTCTTATTATCTGATAAAGGCTTCTTTCCCTTATTGAAATATCTTCCAATTATGCACAATATTAGATTTTTTATCAAGGAGTAGGATTTATAGCTTCTACTGATTCCTCTTTATCAGTCTCTGAATCTCCTTGTGGACTCTTGTCAATACTTATACCTTTCCTAGCCTTTTGCTTCTTTCTTTTTCCTACTCTTTTTACTGGCTCTTCTTCTTTCACTTCACCAACTTTTTCTTCTGTATCTGAAATATCAATCCTTTGTTTCTTTGAAATTTCTGTCTGAAGCTCTTCTCCATATCTTTTCAACTGTGCCTTTGTTAGTCTTTCAATAATTTATAGGGAACAAAAGATTCAACCTGCTTGACCAACTTATCAAACTCTTCTTTCACTTCTTCAAAACTTAACTTCTTTAACTGTGTAAGCTTCCATGTCCCCTGATTCTTCAAACAATTCATCATGTAGTTCCTCAGCAGTGATTGGGTCATAGGCTTACTTCTTCTTGCTTTAGCTCTTTCTTCTGCAAAGAACTTCTTTCTCTGATTTACTAACTTCTCCAATCTTCTTTTGCAAGTCTTCTTCTGTCAACTCTTTCCTAGCACATTCTTTTGTCATTCTGCCTTCTCTTATCTCGTGCTGTTGATCTATGAAGTAACACTCTCCAACCCATATTCCGCTGCGACCCATTTTGGGGGTGTTACATCTTTTCTTTTGTTGTTCTGATAAAGCTTATTCTTCTGCCAATCTTTTAGCCAATAAAGCATCCAAATGAACTTGTTTGGCAGTTTCTTCTTCCTCTAGAGTTTGCAATCTTATGGCTTCTGCAAGACTAGCTTCTTCTTGTTGAATTTTTTCTTTAGTTATTTTGGGAGCTTGAGTCTCTTCAACAATCATTGGAGCTTTTCCTTCCCTTTGGCCTCTAGCAGAACTAACTGGTCCACTACCAGTACTAACTCCTAAGCCACCAGTATTAACTTCTTCAAAGCCAGTACTAATATCTTCAAAGCCAGTATCAATATCTTTTCCCTTGGACTCTTTTCTCCTCTTGTATCTTTTACCCTTATCAACTGACTTTGACCTCTGAGAAGCAACCTTTGACAGAGTTTTAGCTGCTTCCAAGGTTGTAGGGCTGATATCTTCCTCCCCTGAAGTTTTGCTTTGTGTAGGAGTCTTAAAAACCTCTGATTTATCCTTCATCATATTCCTAACCATTTCATCCAAACCTTCCTCTTGTAAATTCCTCCCCTGTTTGGAAGAAATTTCAGCATCCTCATCCTCTGAATCAGGTAGAACCACATGTCTCCTTTTGAGAACATCTTCCATCTTCTTTACCTTTTTCACCAATTTCACAAGTGCTTTTCCCATGGTCAACTTAGTCTGCTTTAGTTCTGTCTCCAAACTATCAACCTTTGTGATCAACTTGGGAACCAATTGAAGCAGGTCATCCACTGTCATAGTTCTTTCTTCTGCCACATGAGGGTGAGTAGGATCTTGTGATTGTGGAACTTCAGTTTCCTGTCTAGGTGAAAGTGGTTGGTGTTCAGGTGATGGTTGCTCAAAGGTGTGCTCAATGGGTTCACTGTCAGGTTCTGGTGTAAGTGATGTAGGGTGAGTTATTTGTTCAGCTACAGGTGTAGGTTCAGACTCAGTGGTTGCAGATAGCACAGGTGGGTGAGATGAAGATGGTAATGGTTCAGACGGTGATGGTTGATCCACTTCTTGATCTGCTTGTCCTGCACTTTGATCCACAGCAACAACGGGCAACATTGCAGGCAATCAAGGTCTAGGTACCCCTCTAAAACCCCTTTTCATGTTCCCAAAAATCTTTATGGTCAATACAATAGCCAAATAAGGATGTTTATTCTCAGTTTGTAATTCCCAAAAATCATTTGTAGAAATCGCGGGTACATCAAAAACTTAGTTTTACTTTTCAAGTTTTTGCCACCATTCAACAAGGATAAATTTTGAAAAGTTGTATAATCCTGCAGAAAAAGACTAATCAAAGCAGTCCGCAAGATTGCTACTCAAATTATTCCATCCACCACTTTAGGAACTCATACAATGTAAAATATAATGGACTAAAAAACTCCATTGGGGTGTAAAAATGACTTTCCAAATGTAAAAGTACCATAGCATGGAATACCCCATATTACCCATCCCTCAAAAATCTCGTTATTTGGCAACATGGAAATCCCTAAAGCATCTGCTAATTGAAGCTACTTCGAACAATGCCTCATGATTATATACTCAAGAGTATCCAGGTTGTTTTCTCTTAGTCTAGAGTCCCATCAGCAAAGAGTTGAGGCCAGTTTGCTGTCTGCCAAACTGTTTGAACTATAGGGAGTCAATGGATAGTGGGATTGTGTTTTAAAGGCATACCTGATATGCGAACTTTTAAAAAATCACTATCTCTGCAAACCCTGTACTTTTCTTCATGTTTCTTTAAGAATCCCACTGGTTATGCATGTCCGCAGAAATTCGTGGAAGCCATTCTTTTGAAAATTGTAGTAAAAAGGTTGTGATTGTTGGTTATGTCAAAACTGGGTTTTGACTCATTTAGTAACCTTAGTACTGATTGTATCTGTTAATTGACTTTATATGTGGAAAAAAAATGGAATGCATTTGGTACTGCCGAGAAATATCTTTTTAATGAAGAAAACTATTGTAGGTGATTAAACATAATTATTCAATTGGTATCAATTATCCTTTAATATACCCTAATTTGCCCTAACGGTCCATATTTAACTAAAGTTAAAGTTGTTAGACCAAGATAGTCCTAACGACTAGTTGCCATATTAAAATTGCCTACCAGACTTAAGTCTGGTCAACCAGTATTAACCTCATATTGTCAGAACTAACAATAAGCTTACCAGGATTAAGTAGTAAACTACCAGAATTAATTATGACAATACCAGAATTAACTCTTGCACAACTTCAGTTCTACTTTAATCCATGCTCCAATCCTTCGTGCAATCCAAGTATAACCTGAAAACATTAAGCCACACACAAAACATACTACAAAACTATTCGAAAACACTATGCTACTAGTCTTTTGTATTCTAATAACTACTAGAATTAATATAACCTATCTAAATTACAAACTATACATTTAATCCTCCCCTTAAATGTAGCTATGGATTTATCATACCAATATTAACCACTAAGAAATTGAACCTTGGTCCATCAAAAGCTTTGGTCAATAGGTCAGCTACATTGAAGTCTGTGTGAATTTTCTCCACCCTAATGAGCTTCTTCTTATAAGAATCTCGTATAAAGTGGTGTCTGATCTCTATGTGCTTTGTCTTGGAGTGATACACCGGATTCTTCACAATGCAGATGGTGCTTTCATTATCAATGTGGATTTTGGTATTCATGAAATTGAAACCATAGTCCAGCATTTGATTTTGAATCCACAACACTTGTCCACAGCAACTTGCAGCAGCTACATATTCAGCTTCTGTTGTAGAGGTAGCCACTATAGTTTGTTTCTTGCATTGCCATGAAATTAATCTGCTTCCAAGAAATTGACAACCACCAGTTGTGGATTTCCTGTCAAGGTTTGCCCCAGCATAGTCACTATCTGAGTAGGCTTCCTGGTTAAAAGATGATTCTCTAAGATACCATAAGCCTAAATTGGGTTTGCCTAAGAACATAAAGATCTCTTCACAGCATTTAGGTGTGAAGTTCTTGAGAAGTAACCTGAAAACGAGAACAAGCACATACTGCAAACATTATATCAGGCCTAGAGGCAGTTAAATACATGAGAGAACCTATCATGGACTGTATAAAGTGTACATCCACTTTCATCACTTCCTGGCTTTTGTCAATGCCATCTTGGTCTCCATTGGGGTTATTGCAGTTTTCACACTTGCAAGGTCAAACTTTTTCAGCATGTCTGCAACATACTTGTCTTAAGAAATAAAAATTCCATCTGTCTTTTGCTTGACTTGCAATCCAAGAAAGAATATGAGTTCACCCATAGAACCATTGAAATCTGCCTATTCGTCAATGCCTCAAATTCATCACACCAAGACATTCTAGTAGAGCCAAAAATGATATCATCTACATACACTTGCACCAGGATGATATCCTTCTTGTCCTTCTTAGTAAACAAAGTCTTGTCAATAATACCCCTTTTGTATCCATGCTTCTCTAGAAATGTTGATAGAGTAGCATACCAAGCTCTAGGAGCTTGATGTAGTCCATATAAAGCTTTGACAACTTTATAAACCTTCTTAGGATGATCAGGATCAACAAAACTAGGAGGTTGAGAAACATACACCTCTTCATCTATAGTGCCATACAAAAATGCACTTTGGACATCCATTTGGATACAATGAAACCCCAAAATGAGGCAAGGCTAAAATAACTTGATAGCTTTTCTGATTCCTGCAAGGAGCAAAAACCTCATCTAGTCAATACCCTCTTCCTGTCTGTGACCTTGGGCCACTAGTCTTGCCTTATTTCTGACAACTACTCCTCTTTCATCCCTTTTGTTTCTGTATACCCATTTTGTTCCAATCACCTTTGCTCCATGAGGTAGATCTACTAGAATCCATACCTGTTGCAGCCTAAACTGTAACAACTCCTCTTGCATAGCTTCAACCCAACTGTCATCTTTTAGAGCTTCAGAAATCTTTTTAGGTTCCTCCTGAGATAAGAAGCAGGCAAACAAACAATGTTGTTGATCTTTGTGATTGTTCCTTTGCTGCTTTTGAACATAACTTACAAGTGCATGTGCTCCTGAATTTTGTTGCACTCTGCTTCTAGTTTGTACAGATGACTTAGGATCACCCAGTATTTGACTTTGTGGGTGAATGTTGTGTATCCTAAGAGTAGGAATAGGACTAAAAGCTACTTCTTTGGTAAGTTGTTGAAATCATAGACCATACCCTCGTCATCATAAAAGAAGCCCATCAAAACTCCCACTTTCTGAGGCTTGTTAAAAGATGTGTGCCTGCAATATCTTATCAATCTGACCAGCATGTTGATAATAACTGGACCACTACCAGAATTAACTGAGGTAGTACTGGTAGCTTTGTTCTTAGGTACTTCCCGTAAATGCTTTTGAGCAAGGTCATCTAATTCTCTTCTAAAAGCTAGAATTTCAGGAGTATCTTCTGAAATGCGAGTAGAATAAGCCTCCTTCTCTTGTGTTTTAAGGTTTTGAAGCTCTGTCAAAAAATCCTATGCCTTTGAAGTAGTAGAAGACTTCCTTGGTCTAACTTTTGCTGCAGTATGCTGGACTGCTGTAGGTACAATAATAAGCTCCTCAGCCTCATCTTCTTCTTCAGAAGCATTTGCACTAGGAGTTTGTAGAGTACATGCACTGTTAGTCACTTCTGAAGTACCTGCATGTGGGTAGTTTGATTCTCCAAAGACACAAGAATATAGTTCATAGAATCAGTTAGATAATCAATATCAAACATCCATCTATAACCTACTCTTTTTACATAGTTTTTCTTCGAAGAAATTGTAACATGCAATTTACTTCTACCTTTTTGGTTTACTAAATTATATCCCTAAAGGCTTTGCTATTTGTGAGTAACCAACTAAGAAACCATCATCACTCATTCCAACAAACTTGCCAACAACACTTAGCGTATCTAAAATGGTAACAGGAACCCCAAAAGGTCTTATGTAGCTATAAATGGTTTGTGCTAAACAAAAGCTCATAAGGAGTTTTGTTTTGAGGTTTAGTCACTCTTACCCTATTAAAGATATAGCAAGCAGTACTAATTGCTTCTGCCCAAAAAGTAGTTGGTAAGAGTGAGTCTGCTAGCATAGTCCTAGCAGCCTTAATTAGGGTCATGTTCATTCTTTCAGCAACTCCATTCTACTGTGGAGTTCTGGCATTGCTATACTCTTGTTTTATTCCCTTGTTCCCATAAAATTCAAGCATATCCCTATTCTTAAATTCAGTGCCATTATCTAATCTAATGATTTTAAACGCTGTGATTAAGCGGTTTTTTCAATTTGTCTAAAGAGTTTAAAAGGATGCCACTAGTTTCTCCTTAGTAGCCCAATAAGATACCCAACCCTAAATTTGGTACAATCATCAGTAATTACAAGGCAATAACTTGCATGATTGATATTTTTACAAAAGTAGGTCCAAAAAGATCCATATGCAAGGTGTGTAATGGCTTAGAGATTGTTCTTTCTAATTTAGCCTTACAGGAGGCCTTGTGTTGCTTACCTTTTTGGCAGGCAACACATGTATGGTCATTTCTGAAAACCTTAGAAGGTAGACCTCTTACAAGGTTTCCCATCACAAGTTTGTTTAAGTTTTTAAAATTTATATGACCTAACCTCCTGTGCCACAATTTAGATTCATCAGATGTGGCTTTTGCAATCAAACAAGTATAATCTTTTGTAGGAGCATGTATCTTCATATCAAAACTATACATATTGTGTTGCCTAGGGACTTTTCGAAGTATCTGATTTTCATCAGGCATTTTAAAGTCAGGAGACACAACAAGACATTCAGTTTCAGTAAAAAGAACCTTGTGCTGCTTATCACAGATTTGTGATATTGAGAAAAGATTAAAATGCCCAAGTTTTTTTTACAAAAGACACACTATTAAAATCTAAATTACCAACTTTTATCCTGCCTTTACCAGTTATGTATCCTTTGCTACCTCCAAAGGTAACAGATCCCCCTTTGCATTCTTCAAAATCATCGAGGTGATCCTTGTTACCAGTCATGTGCCCTGAGCATCCACTATCAAATATACCTTTGTCCTTCATGTTCTTGAGTGGATGATCCTGCACATGAAAAAGAGAAATTAGCTTCTCTTAGGGACCCAAACCTTTTCAGGATTGGGTCTGCCTTGTGGTCCTTTAGCATTTACAATTTGAATAAAATTGGATCCACTATTACAATTGGAGTTTGGTCTAGTTTTCCTCCAATTATAACCTATTGAGGTCTTAACATCAGTGCCCTAATTTCCCTTTACAGCATAAGTATAAGACATTTTTGTTGTATTTCTAACAATGGGTCTTCTCACAGGTGAATGTGATTTTGAAAAATTACTTCTTTGATTAAACTTATTCACCTGGGGTCTTACAGGACTAAAACTGTTTGAGTTACTGGTATTTATTGGTTGTTTAGCTTTAACAGTATTAATATTAAAACTACTAGTATTAACATTAGACCTGACAGAATTAACATTTTGCCTAACAGAATTAACATTTACCATACCAGTATTAACATTAGGTCTAACAGAATTAACATTTTGTCTAACAGCAATGAGTTGTACTGGTCTAGGTACAAAGTGATTAGCATGATTAACCCTGTTTGCATTGTTCCATACTGGTTTGGCCACCCCATTACCAGTATTAAAAACCCTTTGTTTCTTAAGCTCAGCCTCTCTTGCCATTTTCTTTTCATAAAAGTCACAATTTCTGATCAAATGACTTAGGCTGCCACAAACAAAACACTTTTTCTTGATGAAAGAGTAACCTTCCCCTAGTTCTCTTTCCATCATTTCATTCCAATTCTTTCCGTTAACTTTAGGTGTCCCCTGATTTTTCATTGGTTGCCTAGGAGTTTTTACGTGTGTTACACAACTAGGTTCAACTTCTTTTGGTTTTGGTTCAGACACGACTTTTTCATTAGTTGTAACAGAATTCTCACTGAATGTGTCATCTGAGACACTAGTTTCAGGCTTTTGAGGTCCCTTTTTACCATAAACATACAAAGATTCATCAATCCAAAAGATCCTTCACTGTCATTTGATTGACAGGTAGAATACTCATTGAATTTGTCATCTGAGACACTAGTTTTATGCTTTTGAGGTCCCTTTTTACCATAAACATACAAAGATTCATCAATTTCCTATTGTGGTTTAGGAGTATAGTCCCCAGTTAAAGGATGTGGAACTCCTTTCAAATTATCAGTCTTTGAAAATCTATTGTACAAAGGTTTTGCAACAAAGTCTTCTTCTGTACAATTAAACACAGTATGATTCATTTCTTCCTCATAGCTTAAAACCTCATTGTTTGATTTTATTCCATACCCTAAGCCAACTTTACTATTTGAACTCATACCAGAATTAACTAATTTCCAAAGGTTTTTAGAAGAATCCTTCCATGAATCTACTGTTTTCTGCAATTGTTCCTTTTCTTTTACAGCTTTCATTCCTATTCTCCTATATTTTTTAAGCTTTTCATCTTTTTCATATAATTCATTTGCCTGAAATGTAAGCTGTTCATTTAGAGATAATTGCTGCTTTTGAAAAGTAACAATTTGAGCTTCTAATTTCTTAACAGCTTGATTATAGGCAAGTATTTTTGCTTCTTGTTCACCTAACTGATTCGTTTGTTCATCACACAGGGTTTTAAGTTTATTATATGAATCAATGCAAGTTTTAGAACATAATGATACCTCATTATTTGAGCTGATTGCCATGAGTGCATGATTTGTCTCTACTTCTTCTACTGTATGTTCTCCCCAATTGACAACACCATCATCCATAGTCAGCAAACAGTTCTGATTCTGCTCTTTCTTTCCAGCTCCTTGATCTTGATAAAACGAGTCTCTCTTCTTTCCATCATTTGTCCCCTTGGATGTACATTCCCTAGCAAAATGACCAGTGTTGTGACATTTGAAACATTCAAGCTTCTTTTTGTCAAAACCAACAGGTTTGTTTCCATCAATCCGGACTCTCCTTCTAGTTTTCTTGTAAAACTTCTTCATTCGAATAGCAATCATTGCTATCTGCCAGTTTATGTCCATCTCTTCAATGTCCAAATCATCAATCTGTTCTAGGTCTTCATGAAGCAAGTCCAAATCTTCTGATTGTTTGACAAAGAGTGAATAAATAACTTCATCAGCAAAACCAGCAAGAACTTCTTTTTTTTTTTTTTTTTTTTTTTTTTTTTTTTTTCTTCTCTTTCTGGAATATTGTTTGAAGAAGTAGAAGGAGTATAAGTACTGTAGGCACCAGTATGACCAGACTTAACCTTGTTAGTGTTGCTCTTGCTGTGTGAAACAAAAGCAACATTTTGAGCACTTGCAGATGATTTTGAGGTACTTGTGAGTTCCTGCTCAAAAACCCTAAGGTTATTATACAAGTCATCAATGGACAAAGTGTCATCATCTGGTTTAGTTCTCATAGTCATTGCCAAATTTGACCAAGTTGGGGGCAAAGATCTAAGAAACTTATGATTTGCATCCTTAGTAGATACTTCTGCACCATGAGCTTCCAACAGTGAGAGTAGTTGTTGGAATCTGTCATATCCCTTTTCTAACCCTTCTGAACTTGGTATAGTAAATGCTTCAAACTGTTGTTTTAAGACAACTTTCTGCATCTTCTTTGAATTTGCATTACCACCAAACCTAGTCCTTATGGTCTCCTAAAGTTATATTTTGCATCGCCCCATTCCAATGAAATCTTTTAAAGATGTTCCTATGGGAATGGCCATAAGTAAGATGGTTCTTGCCTTGTCCCATTATCTTTTCAACAGGCATGAATTTCCTACAGCAATACTGGTGGAAGTACTCTAACAACACCATCTTTTCCAGTTGAGATTATCTTCTTAGAATTTCCATTCTGAATTACCTTCCAAACATCATTGTCAATGTATTCAAGGTAATGCTCCATCTCCATGGCCCATATATCATACTCCTCCTTCTTCAGAATTGGAAGTTTGATATTTGAGACAGTGGTTGTTATAGGAATGAGTTGTTGTTGTTGTTGTTGTTTTGGTTTATTGGTTGCAGTACCATTTTCTTATGCATCTTAAGTATATGCTATCAATCATCACTAAGATGTTGAGAGAAATCATCATTAGCAGGTTGAGGCATTTTTCTAGATCTGAAAGTGATTGTTTGTGGTTCTTGTGATTCTTCTTATTCAGAGTCCCTCTAAAGGCTTGGATACCACTTGAAGGTCCAAAGTCTTGGATCTGTTTAGCCTTTTGTAAGACAATAGCTAACTTGAATAAATCCAAATCAACTATATGAGAGACAATGACTATGAATACTATGTGCTAATGCGGAATCTTAACACAAGTACTAAGAAGAACACAATGTAAAACTTTGCTATTTTCTATTAATTTCTATTAGGGTTCTATGTCACAAACACTATGCCGTAGGGTTCCTTTTATACACCAAGGAAACCCTAATGGGCTTTACAAACGCGTAAAAGGATAATGCATAGCCTTTCCTAAGATATCTCTAAGATAACTATTATAACTATTATGTTACATGAACAGACTTAACTAGACAAGGCCAGTACTAACTATAGTACTGCCAGACTTAACTTAGTACTGGCAGACTTAACTATGTCTACTAGACTTAACTCTATAACTACCAGACTTAAGTCTGTTTACAATAATTCCTAACAAAAGTATTTGACCATATCTCTAAAGACAGTGGATCATACATGCCTAAAATATTTGACTATATTGATCCTCAAGGGAGACTCCAGTCAGTAATGGCTTGGGTCCCCAAAAGAAACTAATTCTCTTATTTTGAGTGCAGGGTAATCCATAATATGCTTTACAGGATCAAGGGATTTTTGATAGTGGATGCTGTAGGCATATGACTGGGAACAAGTCCTACCTAACAGATTATCAAGACATTGATGGAGGATTTGTTGCATTTGCTGGAAGCCCTAAAGGAGGTAAAATCACTGGTAAAGGTAAAATTAGGACTAGGAAATTAGACTTTGAAGATGTATACTTTGTAAAAAAACTTAAGTTTAATATTTTCTCTGTCTCATAAATGTGTGACAAGAAAAACAATGTTCTTTTTATTGAGACTGAATGTCTTATTCTATCTCCTAACTTTAAGCTACTTGATGAAAGTCAAGTCTTGCTTAAAGTTCCTAGACAGGATAACATGTACAATTTTGATCTAAAGAATGTTGTTCCTTCAGGAGGTTTAACTTGTTTAATTGTAAAGGCTACAATAGATGAGTCTAATTTATGGTATAGGAGGCTTGGTTACATAAACTTTAAAACTATAAACAAACTTGTGAGGGGAAACCTTGTTAGAGGCTTACCTTCAAAGCTTTTTCAAAATGACCATTCTTGTGTTGCTTGTCAAAAGGGAAATCAACACAAAGCCTCTTGTAAGACCAAGCTTGTGAGCTCTATCACCCATCCCTTACAAATGTTGCATATGGACTTATTTGAGCCAACATTTGTAAGGAGTATCAATCACAAGATATATTGCCTTGTTGTCACTGATGACTATAGTAGGTTTAGTTAGGTTTTCTTTTTGGCCACTAAGGATGAGACTAGTGGGATCCTTAAAACTTTTATAGCTGTCATAGAAAACCAAATAAATCATAAGGTTAAAATCATCAGATGTGACAATGGAACTAAGTTTAAAAATAATAACATGAATCAGTTCTGTGGGGTGAAAGGGATTAAGAGGGAGTTTAGTGTTGCCAGAACTCTACAACAAAATGGGATTGCTGAAAGAAAGAATAAGACACTAATAGAGGCAGCTAGGACTATGCTAGCAGATTCATTATTACCTACTACATTTTGGGCTGAAGCAATTAATGCTGCTTGTTATGTTCTGTATAGGGTTCTAGTAACCAAGCCTCACAACAAGACACCTTATGAACTATTACTTAGTTGACCACCTAGTATAAGATTTATGAGACCTTTTGGGTGTCATGTGACTATTTTTAATACCTTAGATCCCCTAGGTAAATTTGATGGGAAGGCTGATGAGGGGTTCTTGGTTAGATACTTTATAAATAGCAAGGATTTTAGGTAACACTAGAACTAGGAAGGTAGAGAAGAACCTGCACATAAACTTTCTTGAAAACAAACCCAATGTTGTAGGGAGTGGTCCAGAATGGCTCTTTGATATTGATTCACTGACAAAATCTATGAATTATGAGCCAGTTACTATAGGAAATCAAACTAATGGTGATGTAGGTATAGAGACAAATGTTAATGCAGGGCAAGCTAGACAGGAGAAAGTATCTGATCATGAATACATACTACTACCACTCATGCTTTCTAATTCTCCACTCTCCTTAAATACTCAGAGCACCGATGATAAGGATGCTGATGAAGTACCAGACAAAGGAGATGATGATGTAAGTTAAAGAAATGGTCAAGAAAAGGAAGGAGGAGCTTCAAATAAAGAAGATGACCAGCATGTGCAAGATTTCAGAGCTGAATTGGATAATTTGCTTGTTCAACAGAAAGAAGGTTATGCTAACAGTACTAACAGAGATAGTACTGCTAGTTCATCTGTTAGTACTGTTGGGCCAAGTATTAATACTGCCAGTGAAAATATTAATACTGGTAGTCCAAATATTAATACTGCTAGTCCTATTCCTAATGATTTAAGTATGCAATCTTTGGAAAAAAAACTAGCATATTTAATGATGCCTATGATGATAGAGAAGTGGGTGCAGAAGCTGACCTTAAAAACTTGGAAACAACCATGAATGTCAGTCATATTCCCACAACCAGAATTTACAAGGATCATCCTAAAGACCAGATCATTAGAGACATAAATTTAGCTACTCAAACAAGGAGGATGACCAAGATATCTGAAGAAAATGCTATGGTCAGTTACATCAAAAGGCTGAGGAGAACAAATCACAAAGATTATCAAAAATGCTTATTTGCTTATTTTCTCTCACAAATAGAACCCAAGAAGGTGATTCAAGCTTTGACAGATCCAATCTGGATAGAAGCAATGCAAGAGGAGCTTCTGCAATTTAAACTTTAAAAGGTTTAGACTCTGGTGGATCTTCCTAAAGGTAAGAGGGCTATTGGAACTAAGTGGGTGTATAGAAACAAGAAAGATGAGAGAGGAATTGTAGTTAGAAACAAGGCAAGACTGGTCTGCATCAAGCTCCAAGGGCTTGGTATGAGACCCTGTCTACCTACTTATTAGAAAATGGATTCAGAAGAGGCACTATTGATAAGACTTTGTTCATCAAGAAAGACAAAGGTAATATCCTGTTAGTACAAGTGTATGTTGATGGCATCATTTTTAGGTCTACAAATAAGTCTCTATGTCTTGAGTTTGAGCAGATAATGCACAAGAGATTCCAGATGAGTTCTATAGGGGAGCTCACCTTCTTCTTAGGATTGCAGGTATAACAGAAGGGGGATGGAATCTTCATCAGCCAAGACAAGTATGTGGCTGATATTCTAAAAAAGTTTGATTTTATCACTGTGAAGACAGCAAGCACTCCTATGGAGCCTAACAAGGCATTGGTCAAGGATGAAGAAACTGACAATGTAGATGTTCACTTATACAGATCAACGATTGGATCATTGATGTACTTAACAGCTGCTAGGCCTGACATAACATTTGTTGTGTGTGCTTGTGCAAGGTTCCAAGTTACTCCTAAAGTCACACATCTTCATGCATTAAAAAGGATTTTTAGATACTTGAAAGGTCAGCCTAAATTGGGCCTTTGGTATCCTAGAGATTCACCATTTGACTTGGAAGCCTTTTCTGACATTGATTATGCTGGTGCTAGCCTTGACAGGAAATCCACAACAGGAGGTTGTTAATTTCTTAGAAAAAGGGTGATTTCATGGCAATGTAAAAATCAAACTATAGTTGCCAACTCTACTACTGAAGCATAGTATGTTGTTGCTGCTAATTGCTGTAGACAGGTGTCGTGGATCCAAAATTAAATGCTTAATTATGGGTTTAATTTCATGAACACCAAGATTTACATTGATAATGAAAGCACCATTTGTATTGTGAAGAATCCAAAGTTTCATGCTAAAACCAAGCACATTGAAATAAGGCACCATTTCATCAGAGATTCTTATGAGAAAAGGCTCATTCAAGTACTTAAGGTACATTCAATCACAATGTTGCAGATCTTCTTACAAAGGCATTTGATGTTAGCAGGTTTAACTTTCTAATTGCTAGCATTGGATTACTTAATCTCTAAGATGTGTTTGTTAGACTAATGATTAATATGACATGAATTTTGAAATAAAACTGGTAGTTGTAGGTTAATGCTGCTAGGTAGGTTTTAGTACTGCTAGGCAAAAGTTAATACTGCTAATTATAATTAGTACTGCTAGTTATACTTAAGACTGCTAGTTCAAACTGTTAGTTAAAATTAATACTGTTAAACAAGAAAATACTTTAGATTGTGTATTCTTGGTTTTGGACTAACATTTGCAGGCTAAGCATATTGAGTACCTGGTATTGAATTGAGGGGAGGCTAATGATGTCAATATGCAGTCAAAAATGGATGGAAGGACATGTAACATCAAACAAAGTGTGTGATGAGTCAAACACGTAGGCAAATCAAAATAGGTCAGGACTCAAAGATACCTCAATCTAGTGGTCCCCTTGAAAAGGTTGGTGATGAGGCTGTCCATAAGGAGTTGGGTGACAGAATGGAAAGGGCTGCCACTATTGCTTCTAGCTTAGAAGCAGAGCAGGACAGTGGTAACATCAATAGGACCCAATCCATGACAACACTTAATGAGCCAAGTCCTTAGGAAACTGGTTTAGGTAGTGGTCCTAGGTGCCAAGATACCATATTAGGGGTGTAGATGCTCAAACTAGGTTTGAGACTACATCTAAATAGTCCAATGATCCACCTCTCTCAAGATTTAACACACTTGAAAGTAGGGAGGATAGTATGAAACTAATGGAATTGATGGAACATTATACAAAACTGTCTGAATTGGTAAGAAAAAGAAATGAGAGATTTAGTGAGCTGAAAAATAGAAAGAGAATTGTGTGATAAAAACAGAAAGAGTGAATTGGTGAGAAAAAGAAATGAGAGATTTAGTGAGCTGAAAAACAGAAAGAGTGAATTGGTGAGAAAAAGAAATGAGAGATTTAGTGAGCTGAAAAACAGAAAGAGATTGTAAGAATCAAAATTTATGATGGCAATGCTTGTTGGAACATAATTGAAGTTGATACTACTAGGTATAAACTTAACACTACCATTATTAAGTTAGTACTGCCAGGCATATCTTAATACTACTGGGTAAAGTTAATATAACTGGGCTTAAAGTTAGTACTGTTAGGCTAAAATTAGTACTGGTGGGTGACCGTTAGTACTGTTTGAGGCATAACAGAATTTCCTTAATTAAATATAGCCGTTGCGAAATTTCCACCAACTACTTCGCCTATAGGTTTGACTAATTTAGAGAATTCATGAACTTTCTATAAAATCATAAGCTTTCTTCAAGATAAGAACAAATTTCATTCAGTCGGTCAAATCAAAACCCTAAGTGCTTACTATATAATCTCAATTAACTTTGCCAAGCTCACACACTTTCATAAACAAACAAATCCCAAAACCCTAATCAAACTTCTCTTCATCATATGGGGAATTTAGATTTCTACGACAAGCACAACATAGTTGCCTACTTACAGAAGTCAGAAAGAAGTGAAGGATTTCATCAGATAATTAATTTTCTCACTACAAGTCACATTAGGTATGCCCTCACTGAAAGTGCAACTATCTATGTCTCTCTCATAGAACAGTTTTGGCAAACTGCTTCTGCAAGCACACTTGAGAATAGAGACATAGAAATTACTGCTACAATAGATGGGAAAGTCAAGGTTGTTTCTGAGGCATCTATTAGAAGACATCTCAAGTTAGAAGATTCTGATGGTATTAGTACTTTGCCTACTTCAGAAATTTTTGAACAACTTGCTCTAATGGGGTACGTGTCTAATTCTGATAATTTAACTTTTCAAAAGGGACACATTTCCCCTCAGTAGAAATTTTTTATTCATACCATCCTTCACTGCTTAAGTTCAAAGAAAATTGATTGGGAACAATTTAGTAGCAATATAGCAACTGCTATCATTTGCTTGGCCACAAACAGAACCTTTAATGTTTCCAAATTGATTTTTGATGTAAGACAAAAATTTTGATGTATCCAAGATTTATACAAATCTTTTTGAACAAACACAAGAGATTGCTTCTACCTCATAAAAGACTTTATATTGCTCCTACCCTTACACAAAAACTATTTAGCAATATGAAAAGAGCTTCTAAGGGATATACTGGGGTGGATACTCCATTGTTTCAAACGATGCTTGTTCAGGGCCAGATTTTACAGGGTGAAGGATTAACAATCCCAGTTGAGTCCCATCACACACCCATCAGTGCTCCATCCACCTCACAACCACCAACTTCACCACCATATATACAAACAACCTATGTTGCAAAAGAGGCTGCTATAATGCCCCATGATTCACCTCTCCCATGAGGTCACACACCTGGAAGGGATAAGGGTAGTATGATACTTAATGAATTGACGGTTCTTTGTACCATATTATCCAAGAAAGTGGAGACTTTGGAACCCATCTTAAAGCAGACCAAACTGACATATGGTGCTGCTTACACTAAGCTCATCATGAAAGTGAAGAAGTTGCAGCACAAAGTAAAGACAAGCAAAGCTAGAAGAAGGGTCGGACTTGTTGTTTTAGAAGATGAAGATGAGTTGGAGGATCCTTCCAAACAGGGGAGGAAGATTGCTCAGATTGATGAAGATGAGGGAATTACTCTAGTACAGATGAGTGCACAGACTCAGGGGAGGAATGAGCATGATTTTGAGTTTATTGCTCCTGAAGAAGATTATACTGCTAAGCCTAATATTAGTACTGCTAATGTACCAGTTAGTACTGCTGGTGCATAAGTTAGTACTGTCAGGCCTGAAGTTAAAACTACCATTGAAAATTTAGTATATATCAGAAGAAGTGCAGCAAAGAGAAAAGATAAAGGCAAAGCTATTATGAAAGAAGCTGAACCTGTTCAGAAGAAGACAAAATTTCAACTAGAGCAAGAAAGACTTGGGTTGGAAGAAGCTCTGAGATTACAAGAACAACTTGATGAAGAAGAAAGACAAAGGATAGCCAGAGTTCATGAAGAAGCTAGCACTTTTAATGCTGAAGAATAGGATAACATACAAGCTCAAATTAAAGCTGATGCAGAGTTAGCTCACAGGTTACAAGCACAAGAAAGAGAAAGATATTTTGAAGCTGACAAGGCAAGATTACTTGCAGAGCTTATAAATGAAAGAAAGAGAAAATTTGCCTAACAAAGAGCTGAACAAAGAAGTAACAAGCCCATGACTCAAGCTCAACAAAAGATTTACATGTGTAATTATATCAATAATATAGGATGTCACACTCTACAACAATTGAAGAAACTTTCCTTTGATGAGGTCAAGGAGTTATTTGAGACCACAATGAAGAGGGTAAATACTTTTACTCCAATGGAGAGTGATGATACAGTTCCTAAAGTTGTACCTAGAAGCTCAAAGAGAGATGCTGAACAAGAACTTAATCAAGAAAGTTCAAAGAGACAAAAGATAGGAGAAGGTTCAAAACCAGCTGAAGAATCAAAAGATAAACTGTCTCAAGAACAACTACAACAACTAATGATCATAGTTCCAGAAGAATGGATGAATGTTGAAGCCTTACAAACCAAATACCAATCATTGATAGGGTTAGATGTTGGTATTGCTTTTGGGATCAAACTAAACTTAGTACTGCTCTTTATATTTTTAATACTATTGGTTTAAGGGGAAAAGTTAGTACCAATTGTGTTTAGAAAGAACAGTAGTAACTAAGGAGGTTAGTACTTCTTATGAGTACTTAGTACTGTTCTTGTTCCATTAGTACTGCTAGATGTTTTCGTTAGTACTGCTGCGTTGATACTTAATACTGTTGGCCAAGAAAATTAATACTGCCAGTTCATAGTTTGTACTGCTATTGAAAGCAGTTAATACTGGTAGCTTTAGCTGATATCAGATGACACACACGTTTGAATCTCAGACATAACTGAATTTCTTTCAGTTTATTCTTAAACGATTTAAGGCTATTATTTATAGGATTTATTGAAGATGTGATTACGGAGACAATTGATTATCACTTATTTGATGTTGTAGTTGAGTTTTAAAGATGCGTGTTCTTATCATATCTTAAAGTGAGTGTTACACTTTAAAGATAACTTGTTCGTGCTTAAATGGTGTTGACAAAGACTTGAAGAATCTAACAATGTGTAATTTTTCTTATGATGCTCAATGCTCACATTCACTATCACTTAAAGGAGTTACGTTGTACTGCTCAATGTCTCATCTAGTTAAGGATTCTTTCAAGAGGTTACGGTCTACTTATACTTTTGTGCTTTGTAGTATGAGTTCGACGTCACGTGGATAAACAAGACACAAGACACAAGTTTGGTAAATTTCACTTCTTCATCAAGTTCGTTATACTCAGTTTTCTTCATAAGTGATCATTACAAAGAGCCTACTGAGTTTGAGATTCAAGAGATGGTTAACATACTTTTCAGGGGAAGCTTATTGTTAAAAATATTTAACCATCAGGATTTGTTCATGCACCACTTCAGGGAAAGTGTTTTGTTACTATTGCTAGTCATTTATTATTGCTGCTAGTTTATGTTTCTACTGCTCAGAGTCATATTTTTGTATTATGCTTAATGGTGAGTATTTTAAGTATTGGAAGGCTGGATTAGTAGTTCTGATATATGGTTTGTAGCTGTTATGATCCAAGTTGCATATCTTCAGAAGACCCCTATTCGATGATTACAAAAAGGGGAAGAAGACTAGAAAGATATGATTTGCAGCTTATTATGTGTGGTGGCATGATCATAAGTTAAGGGGAAGTAGTTTACAAGGAAGTTTGTTTCATTCAGGGAGATCCATGATCTTAACTTCAGGGGAAGTTCGTGCAAGAATTTTTTGTTTTGTCATCATCAAATAGGAGAAGATTGTTGGGTTTACAGATTTGATGAGACAAAAGAGCAATAGAATGAAACATAAGGACTAAATCGTTAGGATCAGAATTCTACAAGCTGGTGGAGAATTATGAAGATTTGGTCAAAGATTTACAAGATAAAGATTAGGAAAGTATTTAAATTAGTTTATTAGTTTCCTTATCTTATTGATTTACTTCCTTTGTAAGTCTTGATCTCTCCCTATATAAAGAGATCATAGACATAGGTTTACTGTATCCTAAAAACATAGAACTCTCCCAATGAGAGTCTAAAAACGTGTGTGTAGACGATAGTTAGTAGTTAGTTAGCTAGATAGTTAATAGTTAGTTAGTAGTCCCAAAGTATAGATTTGGGGCAAGGTAGAATCGTATGGAATAAAGAAAACCTTGAAAACATCATTGTTCTTATTGTTATTATTCCACTGTGTAATTGTTTATCTTTGATGTTTGTAATCCTAGATTAGATCTAAACATTCTGAGTCTTAAATGATCTAAGGGGTCATAACAGACTTCATTCATAATGATTGGTCAAGCCAAGTCCTCATGATAATTTATATATAACTTTTGTAATTAAACTTTTAAGAAATTAATTTATAAACTAAACTTATAAATTACCCAACACTTATATAAAGTGTATTTTTGTGTTCTAGTACATTTTTAACATCATTTCACCATAGATACATATAAGTTCGAACCTTATATATGCTTGTAATATTTTATAAACCATAAAAACAAACCATAGATGGTGATTAACATAATAACAAGTATATAAATTATGTAAATGAAGAATTAGAAAGATTAGGGTTTAAGTAGACCTTAGAAGAGTATAGAATGATGAAGGACACAAGATCAAACCCTAAATATCAAACTCTAAATTGAAACCCTAATCAAGAAAACCCTAGTTTTCTTCTTGATTAAACCCTTGTTTAGTTTACCAACCAAGCTTCTAATATACCTTGAATCACCTTAGATATGATACTTAAGAACACTAGTACACTTGTATCTTTGTAAAATCAAAAACTATGAAAGTATTTGGGAGTGTTAATTGAGTCGTGAGCTAGGAGTGTCTAGGGGAGGGTTTTTATGTTTTATTTACTTGCAAAATGAAAGTGTGTTAAGTCTTACACTAGGCTCCCTTTTATAATGCAAGTATTAGCCATACCATTAAACAAAACAAGGGATTTGAAGTGGTTTAGGGTACATGGAAGGATACTTGATGTGCCAATTACTAGAGAAGTGGGATATGTAAGAGTACTTGTGTAAGGTTAACAAAGTGAAGTGATGTTAGTGGGTTTTATAAATTAATTTGTGTGTTTATAAGCTTGGATCCAGTTCTAGTATTTTTAGAAGTGAAAAATAAGTTAATTTTGGGTATTGGGTATAATAGTGGGCATTTGTTTAATTATAGATAGGTATCCCAGGTATGCCTAAATGTATTTTATTGCGAAACCTAGACGTTTTACGTAACCGATAAAAAAAATTATGAAAAGTAATAAATTATCCTCGTAATAATTATATAACACTTGCTTGATATAAACTTTTACTTGTTTGATGTCAGTTTACGTTAAATGTTGATTTTTAGTTTACGCGATTTAACTAAACGGTTAAAATTAAAAGTAACCGAGTAAAAGTTTAAAATAAATAATTGTATATTTATTGACGTAAAATGACGTAAAAATGCAGATTGTTATAGTCTTCCCATTTTAAAAGAATTTCGTCTCGAAATTCAAGTTGAGTTTCCTTCCAGAATGGTGTTAGTGAATAGCTATGGGATTCAATTCCTTGATGGTGGTTAAACTTGCCGGCTGATTATCCTAGGGTAGCTAACGATACGTCTTTTACTTTTTGGCTTAAGATTTGGTATAAGATGATGTCGACTTTGTAGTAATGTGACGTAAAGGTCTACCTAGTTGCTATGGTTACTAATTCGATTTCCCAAAGTAAACGCATTTTATAGGTACGCACACAAAACTTTGCTTTTCAATGATGTAAGTAGAAAATGGATTATTGACAAAAGTTTTATGGTGACTACTCTCAGCATGGCATGGTCCTTCCTGAATTATACATATGTGATCAGGCTATGTTTATTTGAGGGCTAACGATACGATGCTCATTTTCGTCAAAATAATGTTATGCATAAAGTATTATTAAAATGGTTTATAGTGTGAGAAATTAATTCACAAGATGGAAAAACAAGGTAGTTTATAGGATGACAACAAAATGATTTGTGAGAAAACCATAAGATAGTTTACAAGATAATAGCTAAATGATTCATGGGGTGATAGTAAAATAATTTATGTGATGAAAAATGGTTTCATAAGGTAAGAACAAGATGATTTATAAGGTGATAGTAACGTAGTTTTTGAGATGATTGCAAAATAGTATATAAGATGTCAAGGAGGTAATTCATAAGGTATCCGTGTTGGGAATTATATTTGAGTTGATAAGACAAAACAAGAATGAAAGATGAAGGACTTAAAAGACAAAGGAGGAATTCTTCAAATGATGATAAGATTTCAGAAGATCTCCTTAAAGAAGGAAACAAGAACAACATTGATGACTTGCTTAAAAGGATAAAGACAAGTTATTAATGCTATTAATTGTTGATAGGAAAGAATTAATGTTGATTAATGCTATTTAATAGTTTCCTAATTATATTATTATCTTCCTTTGTAAGTCATGATCTCTCCCTATATAAAGAGATCATAGACACATAGTTTTAGATATCCAGAAAAGTGTGTGTACACAAAGTGTTAGAGATGTAGACGTCTAGTATAGAGTTGGTGTAGCATCAAGGTAATCAAGGTTTTCCTTGATCCCTGTTATAGTTTATTGATGTAACCGTTCTAGAGTTGATCGTCTAGAATTGGGGCTTGATGGAAACGTATGGTAATAAAACCTTGTTGAATATCTTTGTTCTTATTCTGCTTTGTTTTTATAACTTATGAACATTGATATTATCCTAGATAAAGGTCTAAACAACCTAAGCTTAAACGATCTTTAGATTCAACATGTGGTATCAGAGCCTCGTGGCTCTCGATCTAGGATCTACAAATTTTTGAAGAAACCCTAAAATCCTAATTTTGTAGAAGAATCGATTTTGGTTAAAGTTTTCAAGGGTTTTGATGATAAATTGCTATAACGGTGTTTATGATCGTCCTCTCTACCTTAATTCGTATGCAATACGATCTTCAATCATTGTTATTATTAAAGGGGTTTTCTTTGTATCAAATTTGGACTTCTATGATTTTTGTGTCACTAAAGGGGCGTTGTCTGGACAACAAGGACGATTGATGTTTCTGTGGTTGGTTTATGACAACAAGGAGTAACAAGAAGCAGCAAGTGAACAAGTCGAATACAAGATGGTTGCTGTTTGTGTTCGTCACCATGATTACCTTATATGTTCATGATTTATATTTATGGTGACATGATCAAATCTGATTAGGGTTTGACATTATACAATGTTCTTTTACAAAACCCTAATCAACAAATTCTCGTTTGGTGAGCAAGCGAATGCTCAACATACTTTTGTTAAGGTTCGTGGCATGCAACAACAAGGTTCAGTTGCTTGGATGATGGATCGTGGTTATTAATGATTCGTGTGTACATGATGATAGATAAAGTATTCTATAACAACAACAACATCAGCAAAAAGGGTTTTCATTGGTTGATGCTGGTGATATACGAATTGTATAGATGTCATGGTATTAATAACTGGTGATTTTGTTTTCATTGGGCTTTATGAAACTTAGGCTTAAGTGATATGTTAATACTGCCCAAGTATATTTTAATAATGCCAATATTTGATTATGCTGCTCGTTAATACTGTTGTTTGGGTCCAACTATCATTGCAACATTTTTACTGCCCAAGGATGATTTCAATGCTACTTGTACGCGTCTAATTTGTCATCAAGCTTTTGTGTTCGAGTAAGTTTATACTGTTGGTACTGTTCGGACAAGGAAAGCAAAAGAAGATACTGTTCGAGTAAGTAGTTTAATACTGTTTTAATACTGCTCGAATGGAATTTAAGACTGTTAGCTTCGTCCGAGAAAAGGTTATCTCGAACAGATGGGTGACACACACAGAAGAGTTTGGTGTTTTGATTTGTTACACACACAGGTTCAAGAGTGTTTTGATTTTGGTTTAAATGTTTAAAGGCTAATATTTTTGGATTTATTGCAAAAATTAGCTACGGAGTTTATTTGGTATCTCTTATTTGAGATTGAAGTAAGTTTTACGAAGGAGTTTACTTATTTTATCTTGAAATCGAGGTTGGGTGGTTGCATGATTTCAATGATAACTTGCTTGAACATTTACGGTTTATGATTGGGACTTGGTTTATCTAGTTTCTAGCGGTCAAGGGGTGGTTGGTTGAGGACCTGGTAAACTATCACTTAAAGGAGTTACGTTGTAGTGCTCAGTGTCACATGAAGATGTCGATGTGGATAAATTTAAGAGGTGATGTGTTTTTAGAGATTTGATCAGCACAAATTCTCTACACCGTTCTTCAATCTATAATAGTGCAAGCTTAAGTAACAAATTTAGGGGATTTTACTTCAGTATCAAATTTGGTATATCAAGTGTATTACGTTAGTAATCATTACATAGAGCCTACAAAATTTGAAGATTCAAGAAATGGTTAACATATGGGTTTTAGGGGAAGCTTAATGTTAAAATATTTAACCATTTATATGCTACATCAAGGTAAAGGTTTTTACTACTGCTAGTCTTTGTTACTACTGCTAGTGTAAGTTTCTACTGCTCAAGTTCATTTTTTCTTAAGGTGCGTCATGGAGGGTAATTTGAGTTGTTGAATACTTGGATTAGAAGTGTAATATTAGTTCGTAGTTGTGAAGATCAAAGTTGCATACTTTAGTCTCCTATTTGATATTGACAAAAAAGGGAAGAAGATTTGTTGATTTGCACCTTGTGGATCCTTGGTGGAATTGCATAGCTTAAGGGGAAGTTTCATTTGTATATTAACTTCAGGGGAAGTTTATGCTTATTTGGTTTTGTCATTATCAACTAGGGAAAGATTGTTGGGAATTATATTTGAGTTGATAAGAAAAAACAAGAATGAAAGATGAAGGACTTAAAAGACAAAGGAGGAATTCTTCAAATGATGATAAGATTTCAAAAGATCTCCTTAAAGAAGGAAACAAGAACAACATTGATGACTTGCTTAAAAGGATAAAGACAAGTTATTAATGCTATTAATTGTTGATAGGAAAGAATTAATGTTGATTAATGCTATTTAATAGTTTCCTAATTGTATTATGTTTCCTTTGTAAGTCATGATCTCTCCCTATATAAAGAGATCATAGACACATAGTTTTAGATATCCAGAAAAGTATGTGTACACAAAGTGTAGAAGATGTAGACGTCTAGAGTGTTGGTGTAGCCTCAAGGTAATCAAGGTTTTCCTTGATCCCTGTTACAGTTTATTGATGTAACCGTTCTAGAGTTGATCGTCTAGAATTGGGGCTTGATGGAAACGTATGGTAATAAAACCTTGTTGAATATCTTTGTTCTTATTCCGCTTTGTTTTTATAACTTATGAACATTGATATTATCCTAGATTAAAGGTCTAAACAACCTGAGCTTAAATGATCTAACGATCTTTTTGGTTTCCACACATGTGTAAAGCTTGGTCGGATTTTAACTATCTAAATATGTGGATTTAATGGTTTAAGTTAATTTGAGCACACACACTTAAATATATGATTTATGTCGGGAAGAGAAATTCACAGCCTTTCTGCCCAAAAAAGTGGTAGGTAACTTAGAGTCAGCTACCATTTTTTTCTAGCATCCTCAATGGAGTTCCCAATCTTCTTTCAGCTATTCCATTTTGCTGAGGAGTCCTAGCTATACTATATTCTTTTTAATACCTTTTTCCCTACAGAAATCATCCATCACGTTGTTTTAAACTCTGTCCCATTATCACTTCTGATTATTTTTACTTTCTTATCCACTAGGTTTTCTACTTCTTTGATAAAATTTTTAAGGATCTCACTTGTTTCATCCTTAGTTGTTAAAAAGAAAAGCCATGAAAATCTACTATAATCATCAGTGACTACTAAGCAGTACTTTTTATGCATTAATGTAGGTTCTTAGAATTCACACATATAATATCTAGAGAGAGAGTGATATATGGATGGAGAGAATATGTAAAACACACTAAAGAGTGTGTGTAAAATGATTTCTTCTAATACCCTCTCCATGTGTGAAGAGGGTTTAAATATTTCTTACAAAATGCCTATGAAACGGGCTATGGTGTGGGCTTACAGTGGGTAAAGACCTGGCCCAACACCATAAATCATACTATTACTAACAAAACTACGAGCTATGCTAAACATGAAAATACATGGGGTGACCGAGTCTTTTTCTTAAACCTAACAATCTCCACCTAAGGGAGGTCACCCTAGAAATTACAATTTGAATTCAAGCATTCTATGAGTTGATCATTGACTCTGGCTCGTAGTCTTTGATTCTTCAAGTACTGTCTTTGTACGGCAAGTAGTGATCTTTGAGCATAGTTCCTTTGACTTGTATGATCTTTGAGCTTTCTTTGAGATCATCAGCCACAGTAAATCTCTTAATCATCCTTGTTGTGAAGTATTGCCTCCATGTGATGTTGTGACCTTCGGACCGGCATGCTCACACCTTTCTGGAACATGATAGCAAGCATCAGAGTTACGGAAGCTGTGTTGTAGGTCTTTCAGCTATCATGATGTCTTTGATTAGAAATATGAAGTGTGAGCATGGGGTTGTGAATTGACATGTCTCTGTCCAGCAGCTGCTACCGTCGGGATTCCTGCAAGTATACGTTAGTAATAAACACACGAAAGTGTCTTTGTTCACTTTCGTTGAATAAGGTTGCAAGGACCACGGTTCCCCATTAATCAGTATAAATACTGCCTGTGATCAGGTAGACTTCCGAAGAATCTCCTTGATAGGGTTTCGCAGCTGCGCTAGCCGTTCTCAAACCAGAGCGTCTCAAAGTAGACAAAGTATGGAATGAGTGAACCAGTAGATTAAAACCCACTGATTAAACGAGAAATTGATTTGAAAATCAGTCGCGTGTTACTTAGAATAGAGTTTTTGTGACACATCGAAGGTTTTATAACATAAAATCAAATTTCATCAGAAACACTTTTGTTTTGAAAGATATACACAGTCAATGTGCTCGAAAATCAGTTGTTGAGCACATCGAAAGGTTTTTCAAAAGCTTGATAAGTGTAAAATACACATATCCGTTAACACCTTAAAAGGCCCTAAATGACCAAAAACATACTAAAAATGGCAAAGATATGCTTGTTTTTGTGTTTTGTGTGTGCAGGTACGGATAAGATAAAAATCACAAGAAAACGGTCAAAATCGGACAAACACGGACACGAGAAACGGAAGAGTACAAAAGAAGCCAGGAATTCAAAGCCAAAGTCAAAAAGTCAAAACTCTCAGTCAACTCTTGGTCAACTTAGTCAACACTAGAAGACAAAAATCCAAAGTTACAAATCCAGTCCTTTAAGTTTCAGAAACTTACACAATTAGTCCCTAAACCTAAATGGGCCTAATCTTTCCTTAACCCTTTACCCGAAAACATTAAAACCAAAGTCCAAGCCCAAAAGCCCAATTCCCAGGCCCATAACCCTTTTTATAAAACTCCAGGGACCAAATCTGCCATTTTCAAAGGTTTACACCTCTTTTATTAAATAAGAGAGGGACTAAAATCGACAATTACCCAAACTTATACCTTTTTTTACCCAACAGTTAAAAAGAAGCGGGAAAAATAGTTGGGTACTATTCACGTTTCTTCTCCACTTAACCACAAGTAAAAATCAAAGGGGTTTTGTCAATTGAAGGGTGAAATAGACAATTCAAGGATTAAGGAACAAGAGGGCATGGTCAAAAACGTCACTTCAAGGCATCCTATTGGTCAAGAAAAGCAAGGAATGACACGTGGTTGATTGAAAGCACAAGGGAAAGGGTCATTTTACACTGAAAGTACTCACAGAAGTAACACAATGTGTCTCAATCACGGATTGCCACGCTGGCAATCCGTGTGAGCTCATTAGTGATCTAACGGCCAAATATTAATTCCAATTAGATTTAAGAATTTAAAGAATTTGAGCTTATATTAAGTTTGACAGCACCAGGGGATTTTTCTTAAGAATTTCACTTGTGCAAAATTTGATCTAAGCCCTCAAAGGCTTAGATCTTGCTTGCAACTTGCTTATACACTCTATTTGAGTGTGTTTAAGTGCAGAATTTCCCTTAGGAAACCTGCACTCTTGGTTTGCACTTGTGCAAAGTGCACCAGTACTAACTTTAGTACTGCTGTCACAGTTAGTACTGCGAATCACTATTATCCTAGTATTTAGTTAAGTATCAGTAGGATTTAGGTGCTGTATATTAAAGAATGATGAAGTTTAGCTATAGCTTATTATAGAATTAGTCTTAAATTGCATTTTCTAGCTTATTTTCCTAGTCTAATTTAGCTGTCAAAAGTCACAAAATTCATAAAACACCAAAAACAGTAGCAGTTTAAAAATTAGCTTTTAAATTCTTGTTTTATTAGGAGGGTAATGAGGATGAGATTTTTAAGTTTTTTTATTTTAGTAGTTTATTTTTTAAGTTTAGTTAGGTTTATTTTAGGGTGGGGTGTTAGTTGAGTTAGTTTTTAAGGGGGGGCCTAGTATAGGGGAAAGTTTAGAGGTTATCAGTTTTAGGGTTTTTTTTAGTTTTTAGGTATTAGAGGCTTTATTTAAGTATTTATAAAGTTGTTTTTTTAGGTAGGCGTTACGAATATGAGGGTTGGGGGGGGAGGGGGGGGGGGGGGGGGGGGGTGTTATGGAGGAGAGTTGGGGGGTATTTAATTTAGGGTTTTAGGGATTTATAGTTATTAAGATTTATTTAGAATTTTTATTTTAGATTAGTAGTATTTTTTTATAGAGTGATTTTATTTTATTAGGTAATTTTTAGTTTTTTATAATAAAGTAAATCTTAGAGAGTATGTGGTAAACTAGGGTATTTAAATCTAAAAACAACACAACTAAACTTTGAAACTAACTTTAAAACGTTACCATAGCAACGAAGAATCACAAAAAACTAGCAAATCGCATAAACTCCAAAAAAAACTTTCAATATTAAACTAAAAGAAAACTTAAAAACTACTAACTTTAAAAAAACTACTGTCAACTACTTACTTGTAAAAAAAAAAATCTAAAGCAACTAAACTGACAAAAAACTTAAAAAAGAACTTAAACTCAAACTCTTAAAAAAAAACTCACCTAAAAAAAAAACTAAACTCTTTTTAAAACTTCTCTTAAGAACCACTAACTTAAAAAGACTACTCAAACTGTCCGTTAAAAACTTACCTCCTAAAAATCAACTACACTTAAAAAAACTTCTTCAACTAAACAAACTAAAAACTAAAAAACTAAATAAAACTTACACAACAAAACCAAAAAAAAAACTTCCTGGGAAAAACCTTCACACTACCTAACTCTAATATACTAAACACAAAACTTTACGGTTCTCAAACTCCCTTTAAAAAACCTAACTATTTTTACAATAAAATAATAAAAAAAAATTCAAAAACTTCCTCTACCTCTCTAACACTAAAAAAACTTCTACCAACTACTGACACTCAAAACCTTAATCCCAATTAATCAGACTACGATATTATGTCACCTCACGCCCCACGTAACGTGACCCACAAGTCATCTAAGTCGCAAAAACTCAAACCTAGGCATATTGAGCCCAGACAGTGAAATAGCACCGATTAACTCCAAATCCAACAACCAATTCCGTATGCTTACCGATAGTATTCCCGGTTTAAAATACTTAACAAATTAGATACAACACATTCTAAAGCTATTTAGCACCACATAACCATTAGGAATAAGACGCTTACAAAACCAAAGTACAATCATGTAAAGTGTATCACTAAGCCCAAACACATACTCACAGTAACAGCCTTAAATATAAGCTTATATTTAGAGCTATAATACGTTAAGTATTAAGGAAAAGTCTCGTTAAGATAAAGTAGCATATTTAGTGTTCTAATAATTCCTAGAATATAGTTTTTACTTAAAATCAAAAAAAAATAATAACAAAAAGGGTTGCCCACACTCGAACCCACGACCTCCCACACTCAACACATATACCTTAACCAGTTTGCTACATTATCTCATCCATTCATATCTTGCAAAACTTAATACTAGTACACGTTTTGTTTTCATTTTTATAAAAAAAGCCGTAGCTTAATAAGCTCATAGAGAGCTTATTTGTTTAGCGTTTTGGACCTTTCTCAATTTTCTTGCATTTCCTGTTAGTGTTTAATTTTTAACACTAATTTTCAGATTTTTCTAGCTTTTATTTTATTTTTAATCAATTTTCGAAAGTTAAAATTTTATAAAATCAATAAAAAAATAGAAAAAAGTTTCAGAAAGATACAAAAAAATAATTTTTAGTTTTATAAAAAATAGCTTAAGGTTTACATCTAGTAAAATCATTTTTACGCTTTTTAGATCTTAAAATTTTATTTTTGAGCTTTTATTTTAAATTTAAAAAGAGGATTTTTAATAATAAAAATCAGTTAAAAATAGTTTTCTTTTCTTTTGAAATATTTTAGAACTTTTTTGAGTTTTTATGATATTTTAGACTTTTCTAAGTTTAAAAATCATTTTTCCAAATTTTTAGTACTTAATTTGCTATTTTTTTGAATTTAATTAGATTAATTTATTTTTTAATTCATAATAAATTCAAAAATAAACAAAAAAAATGTTTTTCTTTATCCTAAAATTTTATTTTGTCTTATCTTAGGTTTAAAAATTTAGTTTACATTTTTAGGAGTTAAATTTAGTTTACTTGCTTATTTGTTGCGTTTTATTTGTTTCCCGTTAATTGATAAGTGCTTTAATTGTTTTTTTTTTGCTTGTTTTTAATTAGTAGTTATAGAAAACCCAATCAATCTTCGAACCCATTCAAATCAGTATCCATTATCAAGTGAGGTTTCAATTTCTCAAATCGTTAGAAAAACGACCCGGGAAATCATACTTTCCGGTAAACATACGTATATTATATATTATATATATATTTTTTTTAAAGAGTGAATTTTCCTTAGGGAATTTTCTTAATTGCTCTTGTGGTATTATATAATAGTATATATTATTAAGCGTATCAAATTTTTGGCGCTGCTGCCGGGGATTTGAGTTAACGAATCTCTCGTTTTGTGTTTGTTGATAAGATTTGAAGATCCTTTCGTCCTCGAAAGTTTCATTTTTTTGTTAAAAATTTCAAAAATCCAAAAAAATAAAAAAAGTAAAAAATATTTTCTTTTTCTTTTTAGTATAATTATCATAAAAACATAAAAAAATCAAAAATATAAAAAATTATCCTTAAAAAAAAGAAATTAAATAAACAAAGTTGGTAAAAGAACACCAACATATAATACCTTCAATTGAGGTATTATCATAAATAAGTTCCGGTGAACTTGAAAAGTTCCCAAATCGAACCAAAGATTTAACACTTGCCATTTGTGTCTCTACGAA